>VRLP01004311.1:0-50803 GCA_009660295.1 Lophius piscatorius | reverse complement strand
TATTATTATTATTATTATTATTATTTTCACGTTGATCTGATCCCATCTTCAGATGGGACTGCCACTGGTTAAAATTAATTGTCCTCATATCAAATTGATAAAAGACCAACCATGCGATTAATCTTTGTGTCAATATTAGTTAGGAAATAGGAATCCATCACAACAGAATTGCATTCCGTGGATACTCATGTGTTTCAAAAATACCATGTCAAGTTATTTAGAACACCTTAGAACACCTAATCTGGGATTCAAATTTCCCCTCAGAAGCCCATCATAGGAAGTTTATAGATGACAACTCCTCAAAATGTTAACTAACATAAAAAGAATGATGTCTCTAAGTTGAGGCTTATTCCTCGAGCATATTTCCTCCTAAAATTGAAAATAAAGAAGGATCTATGCTATCTTGAGGTGTGCATGAATAACGACGCACTCTCAAGTGTAAAACAGGGTTGACTTAGTAAGAGGCACCGCAATATATCAAAGACGCTTTTAACTCTGGGTCACACTGTTCAGAACAAAGAACCCCCTCAGTGGAGTTTCTGAGGTTTCCTTCCTCCAAAACTCTGTGTACGTTATGATTGTTTCTTTAGCTCATGTCAAACACTTGGATCATAATTAGGCTTCCCTTCAGTCAGTCACAGTGATGAACTGTGTGGAGTGGCAGTGACCTCTAGCAGGCACTGTGGTTTCTGCAGTCAGAAGAAAATCTGCCTATCACATTTTATTCCCACTTCTGAAATTGTGGCAAATAGGTAGAAGCGATGACTGTTTGAGCTTTTTCTGTTGCAGGCAGAGGACGCCCACATGAACCATCTAAAAGCATCTTAGACAGCCGCAACAGCAGAACACTGCCTGTTCTATTTTTGAATCAAAATAGAACAGAACATCTGGGCCCTCGGTTAGCTCTGGGTAATAAATAAGGTTTTCCATGGAGACCGGTTGGTCTGGACAGGCCTCTTCTACTGGAGGAAGAGGGAATAGAGTAGCTTCTGGTTGTCACTATAAATCCCTAAGAGGCAGCTTAAATGCTTAATTTCATTTGAATCTTTTTTGTTACACTTAATCACGTTGCTTTTTCAATTCTGCCGATCATTTTTTTCTAGGAGAGGGCTCCTAGAAGAACAAGAGCTAATACTCTGGGTTTGACAATCAGGAAAAGTTACTTGGCTTTTTCATTTGATCTCACTTTTTTTAATTTGTCTTTTCTGACATTTTAGTACTTTATTGATGGACTCCCTGCTATCTAAAGTAGGGAAATGTGAATGCTGCCTGCGCCTGTTGTGATAGTGTGTTCCTTCCTGCAAAAAAAATGTCATTTGATCACTTTTTTATTCTGTCTTGTTTTCTAAGGCTTCATTCATAGTGGGTACTTTGAACATGTGTTATTCCAGAATCATGATCTCCGCAACAGTATTCATATAAAAATATGGAGCCACTCTCAATATATCCTGTATTATCTTTAGCTCATGAACACATATTTAAACATGTTTGCAGTATCCATCATTGCCAAAGATCCTTTTCATTAATAGTCTCATGATATTACCATTGCACAACCATAAAGAGCCTTATTGGTATACAACCACTGCCATCAGCCCATTTCATAGCGTAGACCACAGACAGCTGGCTTGAGCTGTCTGCCCGTACTGGTTTAACCACCATTCTTTTTCATCACCAGCTTGCTGAACATTTAAGATAAATTATTAATTTTATTGAAAATTGTATTTTTTTATTCTGATTCTGATTCACTCTGTTACACCTTTGAGGATATGTCTGGGCTTTCAAGTTTCAGGAAGAAGAGGTTCGGCTCATGTAATATATATTGGTGTGCTTCAATCAACAAAGCTTGGAACAAAAACTTGGAATAGAAAGCTGTTGGGGTAGGGGGGATGCAGAAAGCAGAGGTTTAAGGAGAAGGAAAAGGGCACCGTCTTTCACAGCCCAAGTGATGTTCATTCTGTAAAAAACATCAAGGCCTTGCTTGACTGCACTTCCTCAGTCTCTGTGTTTGATGGCCAACAATGTTGTTTGGCAGGGTCAAACGGGTTCAAAGAGGATGTTGGCCTTAAATCAAACTAGAAAGGAATGCCTGACCTTGTTATTTATTTTACTATTAAAATGTTTACAATATCATAAAGGCAAAAGTGTTCTTTCACTGCTCATGTCATAGTTGTAGGGGTTCCACATTTAGGCTCAGTAGCACATAAAAGCACCCAGACTCACCAGGGAGTGAATGTATAGGACCCTTAACAATACTTCAGAGAGGTTTTTGAGACATTTTCTCTTTCTTGAGTGGGGGGGAGAACAGATTGATATTGATACTGATTGTGGTACTATTGTGAGCAAGCTAAATATGGCTTGGTTGCCATTACACTGTTATTATGAAGATTGTACCTGTTAAATGCATTACATAATGTGGCAAAGCACCAGAAAAATATCGACAATATTACCTGAAGCTGATATTGGAGACAGGATGCAGCAGAAAGCTCTCTGTCAAAGTCACAGTTATGTCGCATCTCATCCCAGATAAAAAGGGAAACTTTCTTTTGAATAACTTACTTACATTTCATAATTTTGATGCTGAAGAAGCTCTTTAATCAGGGACAAGTGTATTCAAGCAGCCTCTGTGCTACTGCGCAGAATCATACAACACATCACTATTACTTTGCCTCATATCAACGCTCCCATTCTGACTTAATTACACCCACATTTTCTGTTGGTTTGATGGTAATAGGGCTGCAACAGAGTCGGGTGAACAGCGCCTCATCCAGAATACAAAGAACCTTACTGCACATTTTCTATTAGCTAAGTTGACGTGCACCAGTGGACAATCTAAAAAGGTTTCTCTGAAGAAATTGTAGATAAATCATTCTATTCATGACATATTGGTATTGTGTTATTCAACTCTGTTAAGTGTAAACACATTAATTATATGTTCACTGATTGCTGACATGTTGCCTTGCAGGATGCGCCATCTAGTGAAGTCTGAACAGCATAGCATTTGTTAGCAGCTTTTCAATGAAATCCTCTCAAATGATTACAGTCTGCTGCAGCTAAAAAAGCATCCAATTAAAGAATTGAAAATGAAATGCACTTTAATACAGGCGTTATTGGGTAAATCATCTGTCTCAGTTTAGTTTATCGAAATCTCTTAGCTCATGAACTTTGGTTTCAGGTTTTATCGTACATTTTAAATCGATTTAAGAGTTCACACTTGGATGCCTCTACCAAACAAAGTGGTCTTATGTCCCGTCAGGGCTCTGCAGTAGGTGTGACCCACAAAGTCAATAGTGATCAAATTTCCAAACGCAACTTATGAGAAAAATCTGTAGAAAGATGAAAAGAGAGCGTCAGTGGAGAGCAACACTGGTGGGGATTGCTTACTGGTGGATCATTTGGAAGCATGAAGGTTCAGACTGCAGTTCACATCAAGTTTTTGATTTCTGATAAAAATCACTTTGGAGAGCAAATAGTCCCAGGATCTGCTGTTGTGAGGGAGTCCCATGTTCTTTTTGGTACCACTAGAGGTCAGTGTGACCCTGAAGTGTGCACAAAGGAGGGAGTGAGGATGTCAAGGACTGCTTGGATGGTTAGAGGAGGGGAGTTTGCGGAATGCTTTATGGTCATGTCAGCAGAATGTATCCATAGTGCAAAGCTTCGGCTGTTTTGTCCTCCATGCAAAATATCTTAATTTTTTATCCTTTTGCTCTAATTCTTTATCTGTTTCTTCCCTTGCATTCAAACCTGGGAGGAGTTGAACCTGTTTTTGCAATTTGCATACGCAGTCTACGGAAATATGTGCTTACCCCTGAGTATCGCTCAGTCTGAGTGAGCTGGCTGTTCAAAAGGATTAGCTAATGACTGCATTGCCCTCATAGACACGTGTCAGTCTATTTCAGGCTCGACGACTAACGCTCTCATACATGGCCAAGTAAGAACTGATCAGCTGCATGCTGGAGCGTCCCTGTGACATCAGCCTACCACTTGGTTAGTCAGGAGGTGATTTTTAGGGAAGGGCACTTTATCTTCATGCCTGTGGACCATCACTGAAGTGTATATTCTAGTGTATGTCATACTGCTTGAAGCACTCCACTGATGGAGGGGACCTAGCGGGGGTATCAAACATGTGATCTGACCTGGTGTGGCAGCAGAGGTATTTCCTCACCCCCATTCTCGACCAGAGCTCAGCCCATAACAGGAGTCATCGTTCAACCGTGTCCCCATATTGATCCCCGTTTGGCAAGGGTTCAGTCTGCCCTCTCCATTACGGGCAATCAGTCTCGGTCCTTAGATTTTACCGCTGACCCCCTGCTCTTGGGATGAAAGGAGCTGTAATTTGAGGGGAATGAGGTTGAGTTGGTGAGGATTCAAACCACATGAGGGAGTGCGAATGAGGTAGAAAGAACATAGATAAAAAGACAGAAAGGAGCGATAGAGCAGCTGAGTAGAGACACATGGCATTAACTTGACTGGATGCAGGGGCAAGAAGGGCATTGCCAGCCGTGGAGGCTTGTGGCCGGCTTTCGCATGACTATCTATTTGGTGGGACGCAGGAGAGTAATAGAATCCCAATGTGATGTGCAGGGATGCTTTGGGAGGGGGGGAGTAAATTTAGCCACATACTCCTATGAGCTTGAGTGGTGGTGATGGTGGGGGGTTGGTAGTCGCAATTCCGGAGCGTCCGCTTCCTGCCCATCTCTACCCTTCTGGACGAGTCATGGAGGGCAAAGCTGCGATAACAATATGAATAATCTCCTTTCCATAACCAAACAGACATAATGGCCAATAGTGAGATGTCTCTCACTGCAATGTGATTGCAGCAGGGAGAGGGGAGAGCCAGACTTTTATTTCCAGGCTTTGTGAGGGGAGCATCTGTCGCAGCTATTGGATTTTCAAACCCGTAGTGCCTGTCGTAAACCGATGGTCTATGAGGGAATCGACTCTTTCTGATCATGATAAAAAGACGGATGTTTCTCTGATGTCAGTCATCATTCAGATAAGCTACAATGAAGGTATTTTCAGCTGCTTAACATGCAGTTCGATATAATGTCTCTCAATGTCACTGGTTTTGTCCTCAAATAGGACACACATTAGCGGTATTAGATGTATTTATTGTCACGTTCCATTATTAAAGCCTTCTTAAGAATATCAGGTGAAAATCAAAAGGAGGTGTCATAACCTTGAAGTGAAACAATGCAAATCTTTTGATCTGCAGTTTGAAACGAGCTTTTCTCTTTACAGACGTTACTTTGATAGGTTTGTTACACATGAAAAGTAGACATACGTAAGAAGGAACATGTGAGGTAAAAGCCTGTCATTTTCTTTTTTTAAAGTGATGTGCTTGTTATCTAAATTCCTTACTCAAAGCTCAAGAAATCTTTATTGAGACCTTAGATGGAGTGTATCCATCTAGTGAATTGATGATAGCCAATGAATTGAAACCAATAAATGTGTATTTGGTAATCATGGATCATGTGATCATGTGATCATGAGGTCTTCGTCCAGGGATAGTTCACAATCAAAGTTAAGTCACTACTTACACTAGTTTACTCTTGTACTAACACAGTCAGTTGTTTCCAATATACACATATCCGAACACTTCTAGGGGTACGTTGATAACGTTGACTCGACTGAGGATTTAAACACATGTATTCTGAAGCCTTACGGCTGGATTCCACAAATATTCATGACAGACTTTACCCTTAATATTTTTTAACTCTAATTAAAAGTGAACACAACTTATTTTTTCTTGATATGACTTTGTATGTGGACTTCTCATGGACAGAATCAAAGATGACTTTCTGGTCAGAGGCATTCTCATGTTTTGTCATGTTCTAAGTATAGCTGTGAGACCTTCGTTTATATATTTCTCTTTGATTTTTTTCTAAACCCAAGTTATGAAAAAGGACAAGTTATTTTATTTTTATTTATTATAATTATTTATTATATCCCCTAAAAACACGTGGATATCATGGGATCATCAACTCAACTCGTTAACTTTGAAAGTTAATAGACCTTAGGGAGAGGAAGAACTGGATTGATTTTGGGAAAGGCCAGTTGTATATTTCTGAAACTAGGGGAAGCTGTATCGCCAAAAGTTATAGGGCAACAATTTAGTCCAAAGTTTTGTGCATATGAATCAACTTGAGAAGATCCGTCATGCATATCATATTTCGCTCACTATGGGGAGTTATTTTTTTTACAAACAATACTGTGGACATAACTTCACATTTAATTCCAGGAGTTCAGTCAGCAGGATTTAATTCCTCAGAACGCAGCGGATTGAATAATTTTTAGGGCTTTACCCTTGCTGTCAGGGACAATAGAACATAGTTCCTAGTTCTTCTTCTTAAGTATAAGTACTTTACTTACATCTGCAATAGAAGTGTAGCTTTCCCTTCATTATGTATGATTATTTGTATTCACATAATGGAAACATGATCTATTCTGCTAATCTTTTAGCAGAATAAATCATGATCTATGAGAAATAACAATTTTTGTTTGTAAAATATCAAACGTCAGATTATATTTGTATTAATTCAAACACTGGTGAATTAAAAGACATGTTTTGAAACTTTTTGATGTACAAGCCTTTAGATGAATGAGGCAGTACACCAATAAAAGAGCGCATAATTAGCTCAGAGAGCTTCTCTCCTCACCGATTTGTTTTTATGATCGTTTATCTTCGCGGTTTAACTTAAATTGCTTTGCTAAAGCTCAAGTAGCCCATACGTGATTATGTTTCCCTCTGTGATAGTTCCTGTCACATAAAAATGACATCTGAACAATAGTTTATCTTTTTTTTCTAATTGACCTATAGAACACATGAACATAGATTTATCAACTCCTCTGATACGAGTGCTATTGTTTGTCATTAACCACTAACAGATTGAAATGCTCGATGAAATTGATTGTGGCTTTATGTTATTGCTGAATTTTCTCCAGTGAGGTCTGCAGTCTTGCATAGTAACAACTATGCATGCCGTCTGTGCAGGTTTGTGGCACAACCGATTAAACAATTCAAAGCCAAAAGCCCTTTGGCCATAAAAATTTAATAAAAAATAGGAAATAATATTCCCACTTTTCTTTTGCACAAATAGCAAATGATATGATCACAGTGTGTTTGCTTAACACACTGTGATCATATGATTTTTTTTTTTTTCTTGTCTTATTTGATTTGCAGAGTATCGTCACCCTGATTGCCTGAATTATAATTTTCGGTCTTTCTGACAGTCCCCCATACGAGCCGAGTTTAAATATTGTTTTAATCTAATTTTCTTATGAGCACTGACAAATTATTTTTGAGTTATGAGATTATTACTTTACGTCAAGAAATAATTAAAAAAATAAACAGTAGAGAATAAACCTGCATCTCGTTCTGATTTTGTCACAGTGCATGACTATAATTGTAATATCCTCTAACATTGTGTTCTGTTCTGTGAACACATGATCCGTTTGGCATTTTTTCCCTGGTACACATACATTTAACACAATGCAAAACAGTAACATCTAATATGGATTGTTTTAAGGTTAAATTTTTTACTCTGCTATTAATTTGTTGTATATAGTATAACATCTTGCTCTTATCAGTGTAACATTGAACTTTCCCCGTACGGGGACAAACAAAGTATCTTAACTTATTTTATTATAACTGGAAACACAATTTGTTTTATTACAATTTATTTCCTTTATTTTCCTTCCCCCTCCGCCTGAAACTCTTCTTTCAAGTCTTTTCTAATGCACATCATCACCGGTCTTCACTATTCAATCATGTTGCTTTCATGCGTTAGCTGCCTCTATTTTCTTCAACAGTGGATCCTTATTTATTTGATATTTATTTTTGAACATTCTCTATGCGGCCTTCCTGTCAGCTAGGACTAATCATGTCATTATATAAATTGTTTGTAACAATGCGATACCATTACCACTGCTGGCCTGGTTGCTTTCTCATAGATCAGATTATTCCTCTGACTTATTGGGGGGCCTTAGAACCTGTTGTAGCAGCTGCGATTGCATTCCTTTATCCGTTGCCCTGTGACTGCTCTTGTCTGTGGCATTGTTACAGAAGACTGACGACTTCCTTTAATAACTTATTGTTTAGAACCTCTTGTCTAGACTCCATACACCACAGGTTTCTGGTTTAGTGTTCTTTCACACAACCCATGACAATCGATGGGTGGTGGACTGTGAGTTTAGCAAAAAAGCAAAACATATTTTCGTATTAACACAATCCATTCTTATTTTACAATAGATTTTGTAAACGGAAAGATTAGGCAAAGATGTCACAGAATCATATTTTTATCGATAATTAACATCTGTCTTGATAAGAAACATTAACATTTTCGTGTAACATCTGCATCTTGTCATAAATCTATTGCCTCCATGAAAGGAACAATATATCAGTAACACTAAATTGTATAAGCCTGGTTCAGCCAGCTTTTGACATTCATGGCTTTCATCATCTTCAGAATTAGGTTGTTTTATAGAAGAATGAGGCTTTCCTTGCTTAGGTCCATCTCATTATTAACAGTTTGGTCTTATAACTTTTCGTCATTGTCAGTGCCTGACAGTAAATTAACATTAAAGTTCATTTCTCAGGTGTGGTAGACATCTTGAATTATAGAATAGGGCAGTGTGGAGAAAGTGGCCTGTGAGTGATGATGGCTAAGGATAGGGATAGGGATGTTCATTGTGCAGCCTCTGTCAAAATGCACTCCCCACATCTTTAATCTCTGTGACACGGAATGCCAGAACTCTTTAAGCATCACAGACAACAAACACAGACAGGTCCTCCTTCAAAATCATGCATGTTCTATACTGTGTGAACATGTCAATACAGTAGCCTCCAATGTGGCGCAATTTTGTGGTCCCTACTTTTATAATACTGAGATTTATGGTCCGGGTTTGGGGCAAAATATGTCCTTGACAAGATCCTTTTCCATCTTCTTCCTGGCCAAACTTCAGACCCTCTTAGAACATTTCTAATCTCCATAAGTCATATTTCCCTTCATTTACTCCTCTGTCTTAATCTTCTTTTTACTTTTTTTAACTCCTGGGAATATTTTAAAATACAAGATTGGGTAGTATGTTTAGTGACGTATATTACAATTTATGTAAAACATGCTAATTAACATTTAGTATATGTATGCTCATTGGGTCTTTTGCGGGTATCTCCTTCTTTGTTGCATCCAACTCATTTGCCAACAACAAGTCAAGTTGACATGTTTCACATCATCCTGCAAAGTTTCCGTGACTCTAGCGCTATTGTTAAAACTACATATTGTATTAATTTATCCCCAGGATATTACATTGACAGGGTTATAGCAGTTGATATGGCCTTATGTCTATTATTAAAAAAGAAAAAGAAAAACAGAATGAAACTTAGAAAGTGAATCATTGCACCTCTCACATTCAGCCAAATGTATAAATGTGAAGTGATAAAGTACACATACATCTGGAGAAGGAATAACGCCACACACCTAACATATGGTACAGTACTGAAAAGCACAGTGTGGCAGGACCCCCCTGAAGGGTCATGATGGTGCTCAGAGACATTTTGGTCACCGGGGCATCTAAAGGACAAACAGTGGCCAGGTGCCAGGGAGACAGCAGGGCGCCTAATTCATCACCAGAGCCTGCTGAGCGACAGGGTGGAATGAGGCTCACACACATAGAGTGTTGTACCCATAGCCTCCCTTCCTTCGTCTCTCCATCTCTGTCTTATTAAATAAAACGGCAAAAAAAAAATATAAGCTAACAGGTCAGTTTCAAAATTAGCAGGGCTTATTAGAATTGTACCCATGAAGCGTGTCATTAAAATCCTTTTCTGTAAGCCTACTCGATCTCTCTGGGCTCCCACA
Organism: Lophius piscatorius; assembly: GCA_009660295.1. NCBI lineage: Eukaryota > Metazoa > Chordata > Actinopteri > Lophiiformes > Lophiidae > Lophius > Lophius piscatorius. The sequence continues at coordinate 40,946 of VRLP01004311.1, read as the reverse complement.
TGCAAAACCTTAAAGTAACCTGCTGCCACGGAATCACCTCAATCCCTTATCTGTTTTTCAGTCTGTTTTCTGTCTGTCTCTCCTGTCCTCCTCCAGGAGGGAGATGGATAGGCAGCAGGACTCACGTTGTCCCATTTTTCACTCTGTCGGTCCTCAAGAGGATCAAAGCCTCTGGAGACGACTTCTTCCATCCACAACTTGTTTCAGGCATAATAGGGAGAGGATCCAGACATCTCTGCTCAACAACATGATGAATAGATATTTTGTTTTAAAAAAAAGACCCTGTATAATTTGCCATCAGCATACTATTAAAGTAAATTGGACAAAAGGATGTGTTCAGGGACAGTTTTTGAGTACATACATTGGTAAAAGTGTCAAATGAACAATTAATGATTTAGTTTATGTCATTTCATGGTTTTAAGTCTATACAAAAATACATTTTAGCCTGAATCTATGTTCTATAACTATTGTTATGAATCATAATAAGAGAGTTGTCTTTGCTTTGCTATCTGACCCCCGGTTTGTCTTGTGCAGCCTGCTGGTGTTCTGTGAATGTTCATCAAGTCCAGTCTTCCATTTGTAGGGTAGACTTACAGATCCATGTTGGTGCTCATGGAAGATACAGCAGATGTGAGATGTGATGTCTTTGTTGAGAGAGGCAGATTTAAAGTGTCTGAGCAGACCAGTTAAAACCCTTACATGTCAAAGGTCTCTTTTTCTTCCCTTATAACCTCTCTACCTTTATTTCCTCTCTCTATTGATATGATAGCTCTCATTTAATATATTATTCTCTCCCTAGTTTGTGCTATAGCTTTTATTTCTACACATTCACCTATTAATCTTCTCCTTCTTAAATCCTTCTTTCGTGTCTGCATCTACTTCATATCTCCTTTCTCATTCTCCAATGATTGCTGGCACAGTGGCGAGCAAATGCCTGACATCTGGGGTTGGCAGTGTTTCTTTACTTCCTAGCATGTCCTGGAGAATGAATCGGAAAAGGAAGGAGAATGCCAAGGCAGGCCTTGTGTCCCCTGCCTCAGTGTGTAAGGCCCATTAAGTATCTGTGGAGAACTAAACACCCGCAGAGAAATTTTGAACATTGCTAAGCTACCCACATACACACCGACATTCACAAACAGGCATGGCTCCATCACACAATGTCTCACATTGGAACTCCCTTTAGACCTACAAATGCCTACTCAGATTCCTACTCAGAATTATTGAGTCCTTACAGCTCAGTGGGATTCCTTCTTCTTTTCACACATTTGTAAATTCTAGAAGCAATATCTTTAGTCCCCAAACACTTGAATTTTGCACCTCATTTAATCCTATCCCAGTGCAGGCTGCCCAGGTTATAGCCAGTACCTTCTTTAATTCTCTTCACTAAATGGGAATTTTCTTCATCTTCTATCTCTTTTCTTATATCAACGCCTATGTGTTTTACTGCCTCTGGTCAAGGATAAAGGGGTTAGTCCCGATGGAGAAACTTCAGCCCTGGAGTAAATAAACAAACATATGTCCTTTCCCCGACTGTTGTCTGGAACCCGAACAGGAAAAGGCTAACACGTGTTATACTATCAAAATACTATGATAAATGAAATGAAAATATTGTAGTCATGAGATAAATTAAATGGGCTTTAAAATAAGTTTAGCATTTCCTATAGTTTTTTTGTTCAGACTTCCATCAGCCTGCTACGTAGTTGGGTTGTGGCGCGTGTGCCAAGCTGTTACAAACTAAACTGTGAGGACAAGAAGACAGTAAGTAGAGGAAGCTACAATTACGAGGGGTTTGATAACAATACAATTGTGACTTCAAATGGGAAATTTTAGGAAGAGAAGTGTGGATCAGGAGGAGAATATTGTTAGCAGTGGTTGAGAAACTGCAGTGGAAGACAGTGAACACAGCAGCATCCCTGAATCAACAGCATCAACCCGCAAAAAACAGTAATAAGATATGAATCAGGTTACATCACATTTGAAATGTGCATTTATAGGGACTTACAGTTGATATTCTTAATATTCTCATCTGTGTGAGAATATTACCTGTGTGTGCATACTATATGTGGGCGTACTATTTGTGTGGGAGGGGCTGCCCCTTGCATTATAACCATGTGAAATAGTTAAAGTGCCAGTTCTAATGCTACCCCTTTTTACAGTGTGGTTGTGACTGAATAGTCAACAATAAATAATATCCTTATTGGGAATATATTTCTTCCTGTTTGCCCTACGTTAAGCTGAATAGGGTTACTTACTTCTACTAAGGTATTTTTATAGTGGTCATAATGGTGGTACTTGGAGAGCTGGATATATTCTGAGGTGGTAACAGGTGTAAAAAGTTTGAGAACCACTGCTCTAACCTATTCTTTTTTTTTTTTTTTGCTTGTGCATTTTAGGAATGGACTGCAAAGCTGCATATATATAACAATCAACCATTTGATCAGCGACACAAAATTGAAAAAAAATGTCAATCAGTCAATAATCTGTCGCCTAAGTAGATAACTGTTGATAACGTAGATACAAGGTGTTGTGGCTTTAATATTCTTACTATAATTGATTTAATTATTGAACTACTATAAAGAAAGATCATTTGAATACTTAGCCTATGTGGAAACAAGCTTAGTTACCTTAGTAATGAAATTCTATATGGCATTTTCCACTTCTTTTGACTTCAGAAATTGTCATGTCACTTTGAAGGCATTATAATGACCTTGGACAATAATAAATTGAAGATGCTCTCTGAAAATAGTACATTATTATCGAAGTTATTCCAATAGTGATGTCAACCATGTATTGTAATTACATAACCATTTTATTGTTAGCAGGTTTCATTGATGTTTAACAGAGGGCCCAGACTTCAATTTGTAATCAAGACTGCATACTGGGACATTGTCTGGCCATTAATGTTTATAGAGAGCACAGAGTAGTCACAGAGCAGTTCAGATTTTAATGCCCTCTTTTGTCACACCAATGTTGTTGAGACGATCCGGCTTATTAGTCTTGAAATTGTAGTTTCTCAGTCTTTGAACAGCAAAAGATGTCCTGTGACTCACTGTTTTCATCAGTCTCCTGAAACAGCATGAAGAAATTTTGTCTAGAATGTCCTTCCAATCAGTCCAAGTCAGGAAAATTGGTGAAGGCTGATTAGCAGCTTCATGCCTGGTATCTGTTTTGCTGTGAATAGTCATGTGAATTGTTGGTTTGAGCTGAACACTTATCAGTCCTTGCCGTGCTTTAAATCCAAACAAGGAAAAAATAGACAATAAAGTTGATTTGATAGCTTAAAGTAACAGAGGACAATAATCAAACAGAATTTACCTTTGGGGAAAAATTACATTTTCTTCATTGTGTGGCAGGTGATGAGTTATTGTCGCAAAATAACTTGGATGCAAGTGGTCAAAGCCAAAAAAACTCCAAATCATGTCTGCCTTTCCTGTCAAAATACAATAAAATCATTTAATTATGTATAAATGACTATTTATTCATTAATATTAATTCTCAAAAATAAAAGGTTTTGAGAGTGCATACTATGATAACAAAGAAATAATAATAAAACTTTCAAATTCCGTTGCATGTGATTACAAACTGCATATATTCTTTGGAATTTCATTTGGGTTAACATTGTTTAATGATTAAATATTCATCCCAATCCCAATTTTTCCAGAGTAAATAAAGGCGTATCTGGTCTTCTTCAGACAGGGAATGAACTGTTTTCAGCAGATTAAGCAATATGACAGATTTTTCAAAACTCAAATTAATTTCTGCTAAGAAAGGAATATTGTGTCTAGCATAAAATCAGGAGATGAAAAGTTTTATGCTCAGGCAAAATTAATTCATTATAGTTTAAATGTCTCACATTCTTTGGAATCTCAAGCAGCCTTTGAAATCTTAAGAAGGGCACAGGAGAGGCCTGGTGATGACATGCATTGATGCGATGGAGTTTGTTTGGTCACAGGTGATGACAGATAATCCCAATCGCATTGGAGCCCTTGCTAATGCATGTCTGTGAGCATGTTTTTGTGTGAGTGTGGGTTGATGGGCGCACATCTGTCGGAACTTCTCCTTGGCATGATCGCTCCTCAACAGATGCCGTTGCATGTCTGTGTATTTGGGAAGATGGAAGAATTCTGGCAGAGTGGACATTGCAGATGCCTCTGATTGCATTATGAATCAGAAAGGAAATTCCTCCAGGATGAGGACAGAGGGTAAACAAAGACTGCAAGGCCAACTTGGCATGATTTCTGCAGTGAACATTTAGTATATACACAATGTTAGGACACAAATACCCACACACACACAAACCACACGCACACATCTGGGATCCTGTCTAAACCTCTGGCAATGAGCATATATCTTGACCATTGTTTTTCTACTGGCTTGGGTGATAATCTGCTCTCATGACCCCCTGGAGACCTTTTCTTGTGTAATTCCAGGGGGAATATTGGTATTGGTGAGAATAGCTGTTGAAGCGGGGCCTTGGGGGTAGATTGTGTATCTTGGAATTTGTCCAGAATACAAAAGATCTGCAACCCTCCTGTCATGATCAATAGGATATGTGTTCCAGAGAATCCTTGTGGTATTTTCTTATATAGTATCTTTTAAATATTTCAGAACATTTAAAATTTACAAACAGACCATGATACTAGAAAATATCTACATCACTCCTAATGAATATCCTTTTGCGGGGCCTAGCAACCCACCTGGGCCTTCGCAGTCATGTACCAGCAATTAACCTGGCCTCAAATAACCTAAGTGAGACACTACAACTACTGACAATACAGTGTTTAGAACAAGGTTCAACACTTCCAACATAAATAGATATTGTACATATCTCAAATAACTGTCATTATTATTGATAATCTCTCAACAATCAGTCACATTTACTCATATGACCACAAAGAAAGCAGAAATGCCTTAAATTGTAAGCAGCACAATCAGGATTCGACAAGGTTTCCTCACAGACTCCAGTCAAGCTGCTTGGTATAAATATATATGCCCAAAGGCACACTAGCAACACCAGACCACTCAATCTGGACATCATTCACACTAGGGCTGCAACTAGTGTGAATTTATGATAGTTGATTAATCGTTTCAATAAACGTCTGGTTAATCGAATAATTGGATAATTCTTTTTTCCTTGTTAAATAAAGGTTAAGTAAAAATAAAAATAAAAACACAATTACTAAATGGCTCTTATTTTGCTATCAGCTTTTGAATTCGGCTTAATGTTGTTTTGGGCACATGCAAACTAACAATAAAAACAATACAGATAAATTATTCGGCCATAACTGTCTTTTAATAAACTCTACTATTTTTATAACAGACTGTTAAATCAAACAGGTTGCTATACCAACAGTTTATTTGCTGAACTGGAATGTATTCCTTTCATGTTGCATCACATCACTGCTGAGAAGAAAAGGTAAATAAAATGTATAAATAAATAATATTTAAAAAAAATATAAATAAATATGTATAAAAAAGATTCCTGTTTCTCTGGAATCAAAACAAAAAAAACATCCATATAAATTAAGGAATATAAACAAGAATAGAAAAGAAACAGTCAGGGCTTTTTGCATTCTATAGTCAACAACTACATTAGGCTAAATCGTTTACAAGTTGGATGCAGCCCACACTGGAAACACACACGTTTAACATTAAAAATTACGTTTAATGTTAAACGTAAAATTAAACATAATGTTAAAAGTAATGTTAAACGTCTCCATGAGCAATGGAACTTGTATGATTTTAACGTAGGTCACATTTGTAACTTGAAGAGTATCATTATGATTTAATAATAGTTATTTGGTATTCACGTCATTAACAAGTCACTACATTTCAAAAGCACGTTAAACCCAAAAGAAACGTTAAGTACAAGCCCTTTAACATGGAGCTAGCTAACTAGTTCAGAGAGACGAGTCTTCTTCGTCTACAGACTCAACGTGCCCCCGCTTCAAATGCTACACAATTACTGCCTGTGCCACCCCAGGACACGTCAGCTTTGCAAATCTTTCAGTTTACAACATTTTTTGGCCGTGTTGAGGGAGAAATGCTCCAACACCTTGGAAGTTTTCTGTCGCGATGCCATGCGCTATTATTACTTCCTTCGTATTCCATGGTGTCGAAGGCAGTGTCCCATGACTTCACCGACTAGTCGACTATTAAATTCGTCGACAACTAATTTCATAATCGATTATTGTCGATTACGTCGATTATTCGTTGCAGCCCTAATTCACACCACAACGGCCTTTCTTTTTGAACTGATTACATATCTGATGTAAGATGCAATATTGTTGCAATATCACTTAGTTTGGATTGCTTTCCTAATGCACTTTGTCAAACAAACCAAACCTTCTGAACAATGTCATGTGGTCAAAATGACTGCTTGTCAGAAAATAAAGAAGAAGAAAATGGACAGAACAGGTAACGGAAATCCGTTCATTTCACTGCCTTATCCACATGAGGGACACAGAAACAGTGGAGCAACACCAGATTTATGCAGACTTGGGGTTTCTGCTTTTACTTTTGTGTTCACAGGAAATATGTTCTTCACAAGAAGACTCCCAGTATGAGTAGCGCACAAGGCAGCAAGCGGTGCTTTATGTCAGATGTAGGAGACAGTACCGGAAGAGACGGCGAGCCCTGATGAGAGAGAGAGAGAGAGACTACGACACGTTGTCCTGGTTACACAGATGCTGTGTGCGGTACTGACAAGAATTTGGACGTATAAAGTCAAATGCTTTGCTTTGGTTTAGAACTTGGTCGATAGTTTTCACACCACAATTGAACTGCATCCGGGTTCACTTGGGAACGAACAGACCAGATTTCGCTTGTTTGGTCCCCTCCAGAGTTAAAATGAGCGTTCACACACCCCAAACTCACCTACTATCCGAGGAAATGAATCAGGGCTTGTTTTAAGTGGACCAAACAGTTCTTGTGTGAAGGCAGCCTAAGATTGCATTGAGACAGCCCAGCTGAAAACCAGTGCAGTTGCTCCCTAGGACCAAAATGAGTGGTGGATGCTGCATCTGTTACAGGACAGGAAGTTCACGGCGTCGCAGTTGGCGTTAAATATGTGGCACTAAAAGTGAAGTATCAGCCATGCTAGCTTATATTGAGTGGGCTGAATTGGTATTTGACACATGTTGCGGTGGTTTGGAATAAGTTTAAGGATCTATTCAATAGCACCTGCTTTATTGGCTCATGATGCATATGCCATGAATGTGTGCTATTTCTCACAGGCCATAACTATGCCTCTGGAGAATGGTAATTATCTCCTTCTGATACCGCGTAAACAAACACAGCTTTTCTTGACATTCTCTATTTCTCTCGTCAAAACGTGGTGTTTTTTTGAGCCTCATTGTGATTTTATTTTGCATCCCTCCTCGGCCCATCTGTTTATTCAATTCCCAAACCCAAACTTATGTCAGACAGTGAGCGCACTCACAGCTATGAGAACGAAGGCTGCATGCAAACAAAAGATGTCGTTTTTAACCAACTTACTGTTCACAGTTTACACTAAAATATGCCAAGAGTGAAATATGTTGCACAAGCTTCTTTTTTCATTTACCTAGTATTTCACCCCTCCCTTAAATGAGGAGACATACAACCTAGCCAAAAGCTATTAGATGATCATCGTCCCCATTGTTTGTCTTAACACAAATAAGCTCCAGAATGTTGTGACATTACAGGGCAAATTAATCGTATTGCATTTTCATGCAAGCCTTCAAAGGAAAAAATGAAGCACATTTAGCACTTATGCTGCTCTTTTTCTCCTGATGACAAATTAAAACCTTGCTGCAGGGTGTACAGTCTGGTCTTAATGTTTGGAGATTTGTTTTTCTTCCTTTCCCAATGAAAGGCTAATATTTGATAATCACTGTGAGCTTGCCGGAGGGCCATCATACAGTAGCACCCTTTCCTCTAACATGGTTCACACTACCACATGTTTCCCAAATAGATAACAATCTCTTTCCGGGGACACTATTTTCCCGAAACCCAAACAAATGAAGGAAATCATTCTCTTGTATGTAAACTGTTTACTCACTAGAAGAGCTGTTGCAAATAGAGCTATAAGATATGTTTAGCCAATTTGTAGAGCACGTAAACCATAAAAATGTATTCAATTAAATTGTTTTCCCTGTTTGTTTGTGTCTTGCACCTTATATATTGGAGTTTTTCTTATTCCTTAATTGCCTCATTAAATTAATCTCGCCCCTATGGCGCCATCAATCCTCTGCTCTTAGCAGAATTCTCCAATACTGGTCACACTTTGCATACAAAAGACGCAGACCTTATTAATACACTCTTACAGAGCGATTATGTTGGTCTATAATTCATATCAGCTCAATATGTGGCTTGAAGCGTGAGTGGTAAAGTAGCTTGGCCTTAGTGGTAATTTGCCCACCAGTGGCTTTGTGTGTTCAACTGTGTGGCTTTTACTGATAAATGGTCCTGTGAGAGTCGACAGTCATGCTGATAAGATGGAGCAGAGCTGTCATAACTCTTCCACCTTAGAATACAATGATCCTTGGCCTTTAGCTGACCCCTGAACCTTTTCTCACTGAGAACGCATATGGGTATTGTGATTCTGTGTGCAGTAATAAAAGCAACATCCCAATACACAGGAAAAGAAAATGTCAGATGGGTTATTTTCATCTAAATCGACTATAAAAGATGAATTGATAAACTTTGACTAAGGGTAAAATAATGAACTGTTGAAGCTGATGATTACTTCCTTTGGACTTTGTCTGAAAAATAACCAGCTAAATGAAACCAAGCCAATATGGCAATCACCCTGACAGCCAAAACGCTATTTCCTCTCTGTTCTATATCCAATTAAACTGTACTGTAGCAATGCCGACAGCTTTTCTTCTCTCTGTGTAGAAGGTAAGTGTTGCGTTAAAACTCTCCAATGACTTCTATCCAGCCTCTTACAATGCTGCCACTGTAGGAACATCCAGGCATGTATCTCATCACTCAACAATGCCACACAGTTTGGCTCATTTCCAGGATCTACAGTAACTCCTCAGCAGCTCCCAATCTTAACTTCCACACACATCTGCTTGCAATCAGAGCTTGGCCTACCCACCCACTTTCTTGAATTACATTGCCACTTACTTGGATAAGGGCCTGCACCTTAGACTTGCAGACTAATTGAAGTCATTTGGTCTTCATACGGGTCTGGAAGGAAGTACAGTGTTGTAAAGTCTGGCCAGATTTTATTCTGGCCCTTTTTTTTTCATTTACAAATCCCCCTGATGCGAGGGGAACAGTGTGATTGTGTGTGCGTGTGTGTGTTGTAGGGTATCTTTGCACAAGCATCCATGCTCCGTGTACGCCCCATGGAAGGGGATCTGTTTTGGCTCCTTTCCAGCATTCCTGGGTAGAGGTGTCATGTCCTGTGAGCCATCGGGAGAAGAGACAAAATTTGGTTAGACCAAGGCATGATGACAATGCAAAGAAATGAAACCGATCTTTCCATCACAGCTGTCAAGGATTTGAAACGTGAAGATTTTTACACTTTTAAACGGTAGAGAGGGAGCTGCTCTTGAGGGCCCTCTATGTAAAGGGCCCTGAAAAACTTGTCATGGTCAAATGAGATCAAGCAAGTTGGGAATTATTTTGGTAAATGATTGATGAAGCAGCAAAGACAACAGTTTAAAAGAGGACCAAAAACTGTTTAATGATCTACTGTATATCTGATGCATTCTGAAAGAACTGGGCTTACAATGACATACTCTGTTTCGACTTGGTTTTAAAATGCGTTTTGGGTGATCTGATCACAAGCGGACAGCTCCAAATGTTGAGACTGACAAGACAGAGTAATTTTCGGCTTTTTTAAGAGACAAGAAGAAAATTAATTTTTTTGTAACCAGTCCTGATTTTTTTTTTTTCCGTAGATATGTGGTCATCTACTTCCCAAGTAGTTTGAGTAATCTTTCTCTCTCCACTTGTGATTCGTACATTTTTCATGAATTCTCTGAAGTAGTGTTCGCAATTCCAGGACTGAAACCTGAAAAAACTACTGGGTTGTGGTAAAACTGATGCAGATCACTGGGGAGGGAGAGGGAGGGGAAACGATGACTTCTGATCCTTTAGATTCTCCCCACTATTAAACAATATTTGAAATATGACGTGAGGTGTATTGATTTTGAAAAAAAAGAAAAATATACTGTATAACGTAGGTCTGAAGTGCTTTTTTATTTCAATTGAAGTGAAACCCCCATAAACGGATGGATAAGAATATGACGACCATCTTCAAAGACTCTCTCCTGTGAGCTCTTACAGAACTTTCTCCACACCAGAGCGCTACCATGACCCTCTTATGAAGGACTGCTGTGGCAATCACTCTTATGCTTTATAATGAAGACTTTCTTCTTTCGGAAGAAAATATTCAAGATTTTTACATGACTTTAATATCTATGTATGGGAAAAGGAGGAGTGTTGGACAACTTTTGGTTTTTGTATGATATAAGCATACAAACTTTTACATGGTTAATGGATTCAGAAGAACATAACAAACCAAACGAGAGAATCTTCCCTTAATATTAATGCCATGTCTGACTCCATAAAACTGGCTGAAATTCTAATCGTAATAAATGTTAGACATTAGCTATAATGAACTTTCAGGGAAAAGCACCTTTAAAGCACCTCCCCATCTGAATAGGATAAAATATTAACATAAATGAAATGAAAATAGAGGAAACTGACTAACTTAATATAGTGTTCATGCAGTACCTGGCTATTACTTTGTTTTTCAAAATATTTTCAACATTATGGACTTTGACACCTAATGTATACTCATTTGTGGAGATGTTATGAATATCCTTCTGGATAATAAATTAGGTTCTTCTAGATTATGTTTTCACCTGAAAAATAAATTTCCTCATGCAAGAGCTGGGCATTATAAATTTAAGGTGGGAGTAGTTTCCTACAAATCGTGACTACACCGGGTACTCTCACCACCATGCAGGTTAAAGGGATGTCTCATAACATTAAAACCATCTGCCTAGTATTGTGTTACAACCTTCTATCATAAATGGCTTTACGGTTTTCATCAGTTAAAGTAGCTTTTCTATGGTACTCAGTTATACTGTTTGATTTGTTTTTATTCCTGCTTCCAACACATCAATTTCAAGTATAAAATATATACTTGCTGGCTTCTGTAAGCCACTCTCTCATAAGTGTCACTGTAACATGTTAATCAATGTTATTTGGTCTAAATTTGTCAGTGGTTATAATGTTATGGCAGATCTGTGTAAGTGACTGAAATACAAATGGAGATTCAAGTACAATATAATGAAGATTTGAGAATTGAAAAAAAAATTACTTGTTTACACTCATGTAACAAGTAATTGGCTATAGCCTGAATTATCTGTATGAGGATATTTATATATTATGAAGAAGAAAATTAACCGTTTCCTCATTAAATTAATAGTTTCTTTAAGTTTGCAAGAAAGCAAATCTAACTGAATTTGGAAATTTCTGTGACACTGAACCTATTTTTGATTGTATGATACACCCAAAATTGGAGTTCACTCTTTATTTTACACTTTGTTTTTAAATTTTTTATGAGAGGGCAATGATCGATTTTAAATGATCAAGAATGTTTCCCAATTTAAGAGGGAAACATTTTTTTTCTGAAGAGATGGATACACAGGAAGAGCTGTTGGCTCCGAGCAGCTGATGGAGGAAAAGATAGAAGCCTCGTAGCGAGACATAAGGACGGCAAAGAAGGGTAAGGTATGCAGAGCCATTTATATAGATGACGGTGTTTTGGATTACCCTTGGAGCTGTCTGAATACAGCCGCATCAGCAGTTTGGCAGATACAGATACACACATGCAGGGTTCTGAGGCATGCACTTGAACCTCAAAGCTTAGCTAAGGAAGAATCAATAGCCTGCCAGCTCCATAAACGAAGAAGTGATACCTTAATTGTACTTGGATGTGCTCCATTTCACATCTAGTCCTTTCAATTTCACCGTTCCCTTTCACAATTGCACATGCAATAGAGATTAAGCATCCTAGTGTCTCCATTTATTTATTTATTTATGCAAGACAACCTTATTGAGTGTAAAACAGACTGAACACTTTGGTAGCGTGTTGTTACTGTTAATACTTGCAGGGTGTTCAAAATTGGCAGGCAGGATTAATGGAGCATTTCAAAAAAGCCTAAATGGCATATTTCACATTAATCTAATTCAATGAATATTTGGTTTCCAGTCCTAGTAAATTACTGGAATCAATCTAATTAGGCAAGTCCGCAGCACAGCCTCCGTTGTTCTTGTCAGACGATAGCTATCAGACATCTATTACGTGAATCTTTTCTGTAGCAACATTTCATTTTGGATCTGATTACAATCAAAGCACTTGTACCAAATACATTTTACCTCCTGTCTTGTCTGGATTTGGTAAAAACTCGATGGAGTGCCAGTGCTGGCCGACGCCGGCTCATTCACAGCTGTGTGAGATCTGTATACGCCACCGCTGCAGGGCTCAGTGCTCCCCGTGAGACAAATGATACCCAATTACCACACACTGCACAACAGTGGCTTTTCAACGCCTCTCCTCCTGCTTCTTATTAAGTCTTTTTTTTCTCAGCCCTCATTGCAAGGTCACATGTTGTATTCCCTGTTTGTCAAAACACACGTTGAGAGACTAAATTGTTCCTGTGACTTAGAAACTAGGTTTTCTCTCACGGTCTCGATTCATCTTAGCTTTGAGAACAGGAGGCTATGTAACGAAATGCCAAGGTCAACGTTCTTCCCCCGTCAGATCTTGAAGAATTGTCTTTGAACGTTAAAATCCAAATACCCACAAAGCTTCGAAAAGGCTCTCTCTCCGCAGTGTAAAGAAGAATTTGTCTGCCAGGTTAACTAACAGTCATCATGTTATACTATGTACACATCTGAGCACATGAACTTGTACACACATGCTCCACATACTGTATGCACAAACAGGGTAAATGGCCACAGATGGTAAATATAGCTCACAGGAATTGAGTGATCACAACTCCAACCAAATTACAATGTGTTTATTGCTTTAGGACCATTACTAACTCCATTGCTTGATGCCAGATGACCAGAAACTAACATTGCTCTCCTGAGCATGACTTTCGTGTGGAAATGTCCTTCCAGCTTGCTGCTAAATGAATGCTGACAGCCATCTTGTTTTTTTTCATCACCACTGTTTAGAGCTGCCAGTTCAGTTGGCAGTCCCTGTGGGAAGAGGTCAGACGCAAGCTGGTAATGATCTAAGGTAATTAAATTTGTCTTGTTTCACAAAGTTATAAATGTGTCTAGCCCTAATTAATTTTGCCGACAAATGGGAGACGCACACTGTTGTGTTTTGCCTGCTCTTTAGTTTGTTCTGCTTTCATTCTCTGCAGTGGTTGTCATATTCTATTGATCACTCCATTTTATTACCTCTTGTTATTGGTCTGTTTCCCTTGGTCTGTTTCCCTATCAGCCATAGGTGTGATACCTTTACTACTTACCTTTTCCTCCATGTCTCTACTTTCCACTGTGAAAGCCTTGGAGCTAGTCCAATCTGCTTTAAACCATTCAAATAATAATCCTATGAGAATGAAAATAATTTCTCAAAAAGGAGGGATAAGTACAGTAGATCAAGATCAGTAAAGCTAAGATGACTGAAACCTTGTTGAGTACCAGCCCAATCCTCCTGCAACAAATGCTAGAACCTTTCCAGTCTTCTCAAATCTCAGAACCGTGGCCTTTCAGTTGATCAAGCCAAAATTGAACGACCATCACTGTCCTTCGGAAAATGAGACATTGCCATTTAAGAATGGCCCTTTTGGCACTGGTGGTGGCGATTGTCCTTCTGGAGGCTATGCAGTAACTTCTACAAAGGAAAGAATGAAAATTAAGCAACCATTCTTCACTGTGAAAAAGAAATGAACGTAGCCTTTGTGCCCTAATAAGTCATCCTGTGGAGGGAAAAGTGACCCCTCTTGTCTGAGATCGAGGCACTAAATCCGCTGGCCGATAGGACCTGCTCATCTGAAGGTGCTCCTGGAGAACCATCATTCATGCTTTAGCGGAAGCGCAACACTTTGATATTTTTTGTACCTCGCTGGCCTGGAAGGGAAGCACTTGTGCCCGGGTGTTCACTTGCTGATATTCTTGATAAAACCAGCATTGAAGGTTTAGACGGAAAAAAATGTGCATGTGCACAACCATATAGGGGACAAGTGAGCATCTGTGTATGGTCACCCATTCACCTCCATATGCTCCTATTGTGACTTAGCTTTCTCCAGCAGCATTCAAGGTAATTCTCTAAGGGCTTGATTTTCTTGTGTGAAGCTGAAACCAGCTGGTCGCCTGTTCTTTAAAATCTTGGGGAGACAACTTTGGTGTACTGCTGTGTAACCTGCTGTAAACACACGCCTGAGGTTGACTTGTGGAAGTTCTTAAAATTTTAATCAACTCCAGGCTGTTCAGATATAAGTTTGTTTCTCTACATTATAAATCATGGACCTGGGCATACTTGAAGTAAGGAATACAATCTGGAAGGAAAATGCTCAAGGGTTTAATGATTTGATGAATACATTTGGATTGATGAAAAACAATTAAATGACCCTTGAAATTGTATTTTCAAAACAAGTTTCCACTCGCAGTAAGCAATTATGTTGGTTTTTTTTTTGGCAGACCTAAGACCTTACGAGCCAAAGGTGCAGACTGTGCCCCTTCATACCTCTCATCTTTTTAGTAAAGGTAAGATTCCTACTTTCCTCCGCACTACCTCTTATCCATCTGCTTCAATCGGTTAACTTTTCAGAAAATAAAACTTTGAACATCTGATTACCCTAAAGGTCATGCAACATCTCCTGTGCATCACTCTGCTTATTTAACAAGCTCCCTCAGATGGAAAATCACTTTTGCTCACATTAGAGCATCACCCCCACTGAGTAACCCTGTCAGCAGACCTTCCTAAATGTGGACAAGAATCCATCTCTTTGACAGTGTTAACCAACCACCACTCACTGCACGAGCTGCATGGTACCTGTACTTCAAAGAGAAGCATAACTTAAAGGGGCTAACTAAAATTAGCCAGGTAACCTGTGCACAGGGATCAAAGTGGATCTGGACTGTCAGGCTCTTCTATGGCGCCTGTGGTGGCAGAGTGAGCAGAATAAGGTATGTAGAGTGAGAGAGACACGGAGATGGGCTGAGAGGGAGCAAGGCCGCGATGCTATTCATGTAAGGGGATGAGAGCTCACTAGGCCCCGTATAAGAGGTGTTAAGTTCCACTGCAGGAGATTATTGGCAGGGGTTTTGGATTGAATGGGTCGAGGGTTTATGTTTGCACCGCACTCCAACAGTGCATCTCTATTCCCTATAACCCTAAGCATCCCATTAGAGGCGAAGCATTCAGTATAGTGTCTGCACCCAAAGACAATGTTTCTTACTCTCTGGGAGAGCCATGGAGACGTAAACTTAATTTCACTAATTACATTTTTATGATCGACTGTATTTCTCCTTGAATAATCAATATGCTGTTAGTCAGCTCATCTTTTTAATAGTTTCCTGTGCTTCAGTTGAGCAGCAGCTGCAAAACACACTCACTGTTTGATTGTAGAGAAACAACTTGGTCTGCAGGATTGTCATTTTCAAACCATTTAACAAATTCCATATTAATTTTTTAAGTAAATACAATTTTTTTTTTTTTTTATTGGAATGGGTTCTCCCACCTCTGTCTGCATATCAAAAACTCTAAATTATTCATAGTGCATCTCAATCCATTACATACTAAGATGTCAACATCCTCCATGTTTGCATCATGGAAACAATTTCTCCTTTCTCCTGTTGTAGCTCTATCCAAATTTTGGACATTTAATTCACCTCTCTAGATCCACTCACCAGAGCTGAATAAAAGCTTTGGTAGTTAGCTAATACAACTGACTGCGTTGAAGTCTGTGCTGTTGCTCTACATGCATGATGACTGCACATGCCCTGAAGTATACGAGTAGAATTAAACACTGAGTCCTTCAAATGGGAAAGTATTCAATTATATTGACAGACAAGGACACATGTTTGTTTCACAACCCTTCCGCCTGGAGGAACCGCTGCTTCAGGCTACTGAGATAGAATGGCCTTGCAGCTCAGTACAAGTAGGTCAATACGCTGGGAGAGGGTTGGGGTGTACAAGGGTGTGGAACATGTTATTAACATCCCTCCTGTTGTGCTTGCTGAAAGACAGTATCTCACCCATGAAACATTTACATATTTATTTCCCTAGCCAAACAGCACAACATGCACTGGTGGCAAAGGAGACTATATATGCCTGTCGTTAATTGGCTATTGATTGACTCTACTGTGGCAGTGGAACAAAATAAATTCCACCTCCTTGAGAGACGGAGGTGGCTAACAAGTTGTGTGTGAGGTCCTCTGTTCCATTCATTGGGTGTCACATAGAATATGTGGTTGCATTATTTATTCATCTTGTATTTTTATGTATGTAGCTAGGATCGTTGACACAATACAGGTTGGAGCAATGCCAATTCAGGCTGCCTCTCGGACATGGTTTATTTGCATAGGTCAATGCACTTGGTTTTGTTTGAAAGATACTGTTGAGTCCACAAAGAGGCTTGTATATTTTCGATGGATGAGCATTTCAATTTGTTTTTGAGAGCTTTCATTTGACAGAAAAGGGCCTCCTCCTCAACAGTGCTCAGTCACAAACAATGTCACCATATGTGCAATTGGTCAACATGTTTCATACTAACACATAGGCATTCTAATAATGATGCCACATGATGACATACTCCTTTGAATGTACATTGATAGAGTAGACATATGACAAACCTTTTCTCTGGGTTGCATTGTTGTCTAGTAAAGCACACAAGAATGATGAGGGGAGAGCGATTTCTAATTTCCCTGAACCAGGTGGGCCATCATTAATCCGCCATTAATCCGTCTCGCCTGAAGTTCATGAGATCATCAGACCCTTATTGCAAAACCAGTCCATGTTAACCTTTAATTCAATCTTGATCATAAATTACCATATATTAGAAAACCCTGTCTATACCAAAGCTGAAATAATAATGGTCAGCTCTTATAGAAAGATGTCAGTTCATACATATTTACTTTGTAGAGCTATTTTAATGGCAAAAGAGGCACACAATATTACTCAGGTGTTTTTAATGATATGACTGATCAGTGCATATTGCAAGTGTCTTTACCTTTTGCAATTACAAATAATTTTCCCACATGAAAGCAATTTTCATTAACTGTTTTGTCCTTTAAGATAATAATCTTAGTCTTAACATCATGCTTTTCTGGTGCATGACTGGCAGTATGGCTGATACCGTCATAAAAACCAGACATCACACAGTATGGTCCACATTCTAGTCCAGTTTAACTGAAAACATTCATGTATGGACCTCTGTACTATAACTGTAATGTAAAACAATACAACCTCTACAGAAAGGCTAAGTAACACTTGAGCAAATGGAAATCTGAGCTGTATTTGGGAAAATGTTAAAAGGCCGTCTACACGCCTCCTTGAGAGAATGGGTCTTACAGTTTAAACGTGAATAAAACACGTTTGATGTCCATTTATCACAAGTTAATGCAGCTACTCTCACTCAACTCACACTTTATAGAGACTGGGCATGACTGTTTTCCGTGGGAAACCACAATGTTGTATGGCCACAAGGCCTTGCAAATTAATGGGTAATGGACTTTGTTACTTTCTTAGCTCTGAATTGGGAGTGTGTTCAGTTTCAGTTGGCTTTTTCACTGCTCGTTGTCATATGCATCTCCTTCAGCCCTCCCTGGTCATTCCTAAACAGGCCTTCATGATTGATTTAAAAGTGGATGAGTTTATTTACTAACTTCAATGCCTCCATCTTTGTTTTTTCGCCTTCATCCCCCCAAAACATTTGATAGGATCTTTAAGTGGACTGCAAAAGCAGTTTATTATATTATTATAAAAAAAAGTTGAATTCATAAGTTATATATAATTAAGATTGTACTGCATACTTCTGGCATCTGTGTATCAATGTCATTCTTCTGTGAAAAATAATCTGATATTATAACGGATCAATATTTTCACCCTGTCCGTAATACACATTGAGCTTCCACTGCATGATGTAAGCTCTTGCTGCCCCACAGAAACCCCTTCCAACACTAGTGCACGATTAGTCACTCACTGATGACAACACACAAACTCTCTCACAAGTTCCCACTCTATCACACACACACACACACACAGTCACTTCACAGACCCTTCAACCTCATGATTATTTCTTCAACCTTTGGCTTTGTTCAGTCAGTCAGACAGTCCGTCTGGCAGGGTCATAGGAATCTGTGGCCAGAATTCCTTAGCTCCGTCATGCCCCAGTCATGCTGCTACTCTAGGCTGGGAACTATCCTAGGAATTTCCCCTCCTGTGCTGCATACATCCAGGTCCTGTTCCGGCAAATGCCATGCAGCTCGGATGGGCTTTGATGCCAGCCTTGTATGTGAACACTGTGTGTGTGTGCGTGTGTATGTATGTTTGTGCATGTGCTGTTTGAGAACATGTGTTCATGTTTGTGTGAATGTTGATAGTCAGCCAGCTTGGGTATTGATCTGTAGCCATTCCGACTGGAGCCCAAAGGGCAGCCTGGATCATCTGTCAGTCTACTGAGAAGGGCATTGCGGCCAGACTGATCTTAGATCACAAAGATATCGAGAGGAGGGGGTGAGGGAGTGAAAGAGCGAGCTAGATAGATGCTGAGCTTAAACATAGTGTGTGTTTGTCCACGCCTGTGCGCGGCCTCTTCAGTAATAAAGCCAGCCTCCACTCACTCCTTGATGGTCTTTGTTGATTGAGACAAACTGATACTCCATTTGGAGCTGTTGGTGAAGACAACACTGGGCTCTGACCTTTTCACCTCGATGGCCACCCATACACTCCAGCCATCTTACTCCTCACTGCGTCTCTCGCCTTTCCCAGCAGCTCACTCCACACCAAAAGGACAGCATAATTACACACAATTTAGACAGCGTAAAACACTGATACCCATCAACTAAATTACACAAACATGAGTGACTCAGAACATACGCAAGCGCCAAGCCCCGAGGACAGATAATAAGTCATAATCATGTGTGGAACTTATTGTGTTTTCGATTATAATGACTGTGAAATGACTTCAAAGGATAGAGTATCTCTCGTTACGATAGGGATGTGAATCGAGTTGATTTCAAAGACTGTTTTCCTTCCAATGACCTTAAATCACTATTCTTTTCTGATCTATATCTAAATTCTGTTTTTTTTCCTGGCTTCCTCTTTGTTGTTGTCTTCATTCACACGCCTCTGCTAGAAAGAACTCTTGGAAAAGTTTGGATTTGAAGTTGTCTGAAAAGGGAACAAACCCGTGTTGTTCAGTGCAGACAGACACGACTGATTGTATTGATGGATTTCAAAGTCGCAACAGCTAGTATTGCGTGACTCTACTCCACTGTGCTCCTTACCCACCATCATTCCATTACCTTAAATTTTCTAAATCTTTTCCCACTACACATTTAAGAGACTGAGAGTGCCTATGTGGCTTCAGCTTAAATAATAACACCAACCTCAAAGTAAGATTGTCTATAATAGATAGAGGCCCATTTGTGTTTGTTTGTCTCTTTACCTTTTTATTCCTGCTCACTGGTAAATGAGCTGTTTGTGCACTGAGACACAGGCCTTTTGTGCTCGTCCTGAGAAACCCCGTTGAAAGAAGTTAATGACTGTTTAAAGAAGGAACGATGTTATGTATGCACTTGAGAGTCACATGTCACTGCAGCTGACTGTCTTAAAACAGGGTTACAAAACAGTCATGTTCTCAACATTTATTACGTTATAAATTCTTAAAATAATTATAAGATGTATAATCTTTTTTTTATTTTGCCTCAGCACATGTTTTGGAGGATTTACTGATCCTGTCAAAAAATTTAGTTTAGTGCAGAAAAATACATTTGCCTCTATCTGATGATGTGTTTTTCTTGGGTTGGTGATTTTCCATCATCAATCAAGTTGATTTTAAAGGTTAATTGTTTAGCACAATTTGACAAATTAACTGTCTTTGTAAATTGCCCAAAAAACATTCACGAAATAGTGTAACCATTTTGCAGGTACCAGTGCCACGGAGAACGACTAAATAATCGGAGGGTCGGCAACTTTTATGTGCAACTTTCGTTGCAGTTAAAAGTAACATTTCATTCATTCACTCAATCTCTGTAACCACTTATTCTGTTCAGGGTGGCTGAAACCTGTCCCGGGTAACATTGGGCAAGAGTTAGTGTACACCCTGGACGGCACTTTATCACAGGGCCGACACATAGAAACAGACAACCATTCACTCTCCCCATTCACATCCACAGACAGTTTTGAGTCACCAATCCTGCAATAGTGCATGTATTTGGAATGGGGGAGGAAGCTGAAGTAACCAGAGAGAAACCAGGAAAATCATGCAAAGTCCACACAGAAAGGCCCCAAGGTGGCTGAGGTAGAGTTGGACCCCGAACGCTCTGTTGTGAGGCAACAGATCTAAGCACTACGCCGCAGTGCTGCCAAAGTTGCATATAGTTTTTAATTGACTTTTACAAATCTTTGTTGTCATTTTATTGATTTTGATGACAAAACGATCATTAAAGCCTCAGAAATCCAATCATTGGGCGGCACGGTGGCGCAGTTGTAAGGGCTCAAATCCACCTCATTCGGCCTTTCTGTGAGGAGTTTGCATGTTCTCCCTGTGTCTGCGTGGGTTCTCTCAGGGAACTCCGGCTTCCTCCCAAGTTATTTGGTGACCCTGACCCTAAATTGCCCATAGGAGTTAATGTGAGCGTGAATGGTTGTCTGTCTCTCTGTTTAACAAATGAATGAATATCATTATATGTACATATGTGGAAGGGACGCTGGCGCAGTATGTTCACCGCTTCTCCGCCCGAACTGTACTCTGTAAAGCGTCTTTGAACTCAATTTTGGTTTTTTTATTTACATTTTATTGGTTTTTTTGTTTTCATACAGAACACAATTATAACAAAGGAAATTACATTTTTGGCACTTTACATCCAAAGCCTCTAAACTTTTCTCCATGTGGTATCGCATCCCTCTTATAGTATAATTACATCACATTTATTTAAGTTTAGCTTTCAGTCATGAACGAGGCCAACGGCAACCAGCAGCCACATGTCTCGTGCTGTGGTTGCGGATGTCTCCAACAACATTTTCTAGCTTTAGGTTGAACTCCGCCTTGAATTTGTTACAACTTATCAGGAGGGTTCTGCAGTTCACCCCGCCATCTTGAAGCTCTAACCCGGAAGTCCTCTGAGCTCTATTTAAGTATTAAGTATTATTATCTGTTCTGTGTCAGCAGAATATCCATCACGTTGCCTCGTGACTATCACCATCAATAGGACTTTTCATTAATGGATTTTACAGTAAATGTAAATTTAATATAGAGTATAAACGGAGACCAGCAGTTAAGTTTTGAGGTGAGTTGATTGTTGTTGAAGATGGGAACGCTTGGAGGAGTGAGGGATGCTCGCTGTTGGCTGAAGGGGTGTTTGTTGGAAGCCAGGGGCAGCGGCTTTTGCTGTCCAAGTATCTGGGATAAATTAAACATGGTCAACGACCATGACTGGTCATGGTCAACGATAAAGACTATAGTATGTTCAAATCTGTGCTGCAAGGATCCTGATGAGAGTGCGTAAGCACGAACACATCACCCCCGTTCTTCATTCCCTTCATTGGCTTCCCATCTCCACCAGGATTGATTATAAGATCTCTCTCCTCACTCACCAGTGCATCCGTGCCAACGCACCCCCCTACCTAAAAGAACTACTCACCCCACTGACCTCAACACGATCCCTCCGTTCTACCCACTCATACCGCCTCCTCCTTCCCCGGACTAAGCTCAGCACCATGGCTGATCGGGCCTTCTGTTCTGCTGCCCCTCATCTGTGGAATGCCCTCCTGACCATCTGAGGGCTCCACAGACGACTGATACATTTAAAAAAGCATGTGAGCACTGCAAAGTAAAAACGATTGGAAAAATGCGTAAAAAAGGCAACTGTCTTTGTAGGCTGTTAAAACATTTTGTACACCAGGTTAGTGAATCATTACCCTTTTGTGTATGGAGGCATCGACTGAAAACAAATGTGTGAGGAGAGGGAATGTTCTGTGACAGCTTCAATAACCAAGGAGGGATCAACGAAAATGGAACATATGATCCAGTTTATCACGGAAAGGCATGGATATTGATTAAAACAAGCTCCCCTAATACAAACAAAACAATTATTTTACATATCTTGCTGTAGTTCTTAAAGTTCAATGAGTTTCATGACAAGTTTCCTCACACAATTGTATTTGTTTATTTTGAAAAGTCCAGTATATTAACTGCAGCTTTATTTTTTCCAAAGGCTTTTGAAAAATCAATGTAAGGCATACATAATATATAGTAAGACTCAGCACCATCTAAAAAAGTGAGAGCGCAACAAAAAAAATCTCTGATCCTCAAAATGAAAATATTTCCCTCTATGCTGGACTGCAACATTTAGGGCACCTGTGTTTATTTATTATTACCGTGTTTATTTACGAGCAGATCTTGTTCTCTCTTTTCAGTGCAGATTTCATTCAGGGACGGAATTTTCAACAGTTGAAGTGAGCTAATCTGCTCATGCAAGTTAGGTGTTGATAAAGCAAAGCCCAGTAATCTTCAGATGTGTGTTTATGTGTATGTGAGGGTGAGTGCTTTTTTGATGTTTGCATAAATATGGTTGTTTTGCAAGTGTTAATCGATATTTTTCATTTCTCTTTTCATAGACATTTACTGCAAGCATACATTATTTCAGTTTGATATTTGTCATTTTCATCTACCGTATGAACACATTTAAATGTTACGCTCTCTTCCTTCGATTAACCTTACATTGAATGTAAGGTTCAATGTAAACCTTACATTGAATTTTTTAAATTTTTTTATTAAAAAAAATACAAATACAACTTATGGTTGTTGGAGTTCTCTTCTGCACCCATATTAATCTTGGTTTGTGAGCAAATTTTTTAGTTTACAATACTTAAGGACAGAACATGAATAGGACAAAAAAATTATTATGACATATAAAAAAAATAAAAATAAAAAAAATAAAAAATAAACACACAGGTATATTATCTCATCATATATCTGAAACCTCCAGTATGAAACAACTGAGAATTGTGGTGTGTATATTTCTATACTGTCCCTGTCATAATTTTTCAATCAGTGTTATGTAGCTTCCTATGATTTAGAACACTGCAAGATTTTCCACTTGCAGTGTTAGTTCAAAATGCAAGAGAAATGCTCTTTATCAATAAGAGAATCCATGGGGAAATCTGACGTGAGTGTGGCAGCATCCATCTTAATATTAACAACTCAGACATAGAAATCTCTTAGGAGATATGGTAACACTGATTACTATATCTGCATTTAAATTAAAACATTAGTTAACCAAGGAATATTAACTGTTGTTGCATATGACATAACTAATAACATGCATGAATATATGAAGGCAACGTAAATACATCTCCACATCTGGGGAGCCCCGTATTATATATAAACATGTACACTATCTGTAATGTAGTCCGGAAATGTATTCAGAATAATTATTGAATCCTAGCAGTTCTTAAGATCAATATCGAACATCTTATTGATGGACAGGTAAGTTCCAGGAACCTCATATACATATTGGATACAAAGCCCACCAATTCTGGTTCAGTGATTATATGATTGATGAATGGTTTTGATTTTTAAATAAATTAATCTCTAAAAACATGTTTTTGAAGACATTTAAGGCCTCCATAGATTTGAATTTGATCTCCCCATCCCACAAATGCAGGATTGAATTGAAAACTGAGGAGCCTGGATGCCAGGTCAACACCATGAACTTGTTGTATGGATGCTCTATTAATTCCTGACCCTATTGCAGAGTGTCAGGGTGCATTATCCAGCTGAAATATGGTCTCTGCCATTAGGGAATATCGTTCTTTGAAGGGGTGTTCATGGTCTGCGACACGTTTTCGTAGGTGATAGATGTCAAAGTAACATCCACATAGTGGCAGGACCCAAGGTTTCCAGCAGAACATTGCCCAAAGCATCACACTGCCTTCCACTACTTGCTTTTTTTTTCCACAGGTAAATGATCCACAACTGTCCACATGATGTAAAAGAAAACATAATTCATCAGACCAAGCCTGTGGGCACTTTGGAGCGGCATCAGGATGAACCCTCTCACTGCTCTGCGGCTATGCAGCCAATTACACAGTGACCTTTGATGCATTGTGTTCCAACACATTTCTATCAGAGCCAGCATCAACCTTCTCAGCAATTTGGGCCATAGTAGCTCTTTGGTGGGTTCAGGCAACACCGGCAAGCCTTTAGTCCAATGTGCACAATCACAATTTTAGCCACATCGGAATCACTGAGATCCTTATTCTTCTCCACTATTCCTCCATCCAACACACCATCTTGAAACAAAATTTTCACTTCCTAATATACCGAACCCACTGACAGGGGTCTTGAGATTATGATATAATCAATGTTATTCACACCACCAGTGGTTATAAGTAATCTATCTTTAGTTAATTATTTTGTTTAGGCGAACCACTTCTAAATGGTTTGAATATGGAATCAGATGTGTATCCTTGAGATAGCAAAAAACTGTCATCTCAAAAGTAAAACTTACAATTAAATTATTTGTGTAATAGTGCAAAATATTCTTTTTAAATTTCTCAGTTTCTCAGTCACATTTACGGTCACGCTGCCAGCTTTGTTGTTTATGATCCCTGAGTTTTTGTTTTTGGTTCTGACACAAAGCCCTTGTGAGGGGCAAATATTTTCAGGGGTGCATCCCCATTGTCTACTGAGTTGTTGTTTTTTTGTTTTTTTTTATGTTTATTAACTTTTTTTGTTAAGATACAAAAAAAAAAGAAATTGCCCACAGTCTTGATTTAATAAACTTTGAAAACATATAAATCATTATAAAGAAATCAGAAAAACTTAAAATAAATAAATGATTAAAAAACAACAGAACTAAAATAAGTGAAAGATCCTGCGATACAATTCCTCTAAGTGAGAGATTTTCCATTACTAGATTTACTGGGCCTCTGGCAGTTAACTCCATTCTTATCAGTAAGTATTTGTACTGTTGAAATAATCAATGAAAGGTTGCCATATTTAGTAGATTTTGTCCTCTTGTTATTTCAGAGCATGTTGGTGGTGCTTTCTTTTTCCAGTTCAGTAAAATCAGTCTTCGTGCCAACAAGCTGAAAAAAGATATCATAGTATGTTTTGCGTTACTTTTATTTGGTCATTACCTATAATTCCAAGAACTGCTATCAGATGGTCTAAAGCGAAAGGCCTATGTAGAATTCTTGATAGTGTTCCTGATGTATTTTGCCAAAAAACAGATATTTTTTGGCAGCTCCAGAACATACGAGCTATAGATGCTAATACAAGCCCACGCCGCTCATATGAAGGATCTATATTCTGGAAGATCTTATTGAGCTTTTGTTTAGAACAGTGTAGATAAAGTATTATCTTGAAGTGTTGGAGGCCGTGTCTGGCACATATTGAAATCTTATGAAGTTCTGATAGTTTCCCATTTATATTTCATATACCCCTTTCTTGTTAGGGTCTTTTAGAATAACTAGTTCCATCAGACAAACTGCACCTGTTATCTGATACATGTGGAAATAGCTGTGAGATCCTCAGCATCCGAAAAGAAAAAAAGAAAAATAGGAAAAAGTAAACATAAGATACATAAACATCAGCATTCAACCAAACACAATCCCCAAACTCTTACAACCTTTCAACATCACATTGTATGAATTACTGTGAATTCAATGAAATATGGCTACAGCAATTAAGTCTGGCACAGACTTTTATAGAATCTGAATAATAATAATAATAATTTATCTTTTTTTTGTTCAGTGTTAAAAACTGAAGAGTATGTTTACATGTTCACGTCCTCTTGGTTTTAATGTACAATATTTTCCCAAATGTTTAAAAATTAGTCTTTGCTATTCATCTCTAGTTATCTACATGATTTACTAGTTCCAACCAGGTCAAAGACACACAGGGGAGAAGAAAGTCAACTTTGCAATACCTTTGCATTGCCACAAATTTTATTTTTTCCAGTACCATCTCAAATAATAGCGTATAGTGAAGTTTCATTTCTCATTTCATAGGCATTTACTGTAACCAAAAACTCTTGGTAACTCTCTCTTCCTTTGATTACCTTAATTGAATGTAAAGCGAAATAAAATAAAATACAAATACAAATGAGCAAAAAAAGGTTTTTCTGATTTATTTTTAAGATTTAAGATTTAGATTAAAACCTGACCTTGCTGAATGTCACCTATATCAGTAAAATACAAAATAAATAGAAAGGATATCCGTAGTCCTTGTCAAAGCAAAGTTTCATTTAATATCACACATTTTACTTTTAGCTCTGTAGATGTTTTTGTAAATTAGAAAGTGTACTAAAGTCCAAGAAATTCAATGAATGTGGCTTGTAGAAAGCAGAGTGTGCAAGGACGTAGGGTGAGGTTACATCTGCATAGTGCAAAAAGTTGAACAGAAAATGCAGAAGATATCAAACATAAGTGCTCCAACAAATGAGTAATGGTGGGTGATATGTCTTATATGTGGCCACAGACAAATACATCCAAAAACATTCCACCGAGGGAGGGGAAAAAATGGCAAAATTTGGGACTGTTGTTAACTTCAACTTCAGGGACACATACTTCGTATAAGATGTCTGACTGTAAAGCTCCCGATCACTTGATGTGATGGGATTTATTGATCCCTGAAAGGTAGCAAGGGTCAGGAGTAACAGGGGGCAAGGGATCTCTGAAACCACCACTACATTCTCTGGGTTAGCATCAAACAGTGATCCAGGTAAAGATGCTCCACTGCTCCTTACTGAAAGACAGTAAGGATACAGTAACTTAGACCAATACCAACTACTCAGATTGACACATCTAGGCCAAAACTGTTATTTCCTGTTAGCCTAAATCTCCATATTGTCACGACTTGAGAATGAGCAGCCGCAACTTAGGGTCTGTGTGTTCTCAGGGGAGCGAGCGTCCAATGCTGATGAAATCGTGTAAATTCAAATATTAATCTAATGCATGATCAGCTTAGACTCAAATTAAAGCCTATTGAGCTTAAGACATTTTAAAAGTACAAATGAGTAAGTTTTCTCCACCATAAAGTTCTAGTAATAATCGTTTTCATAAAAAAATCCAGGGAAAACCTAAAAGAAATATTCTACTGTAAATAAATATTACTATACAGTATATTCCAACCACAAAAAACAGAGAACAAAAAATATTGGATTTTTCTTAGAACTACATCAATAGTATACTCTTGAGTCATGGTATTACATACATAGTGTTTATCAATCACATTTCCAAATGTTAGACTTGGCCATTTATAAAGCCATGTTTGGGAGCTCTGTCCCTGACCCAGGACGAGTTGCCAGTTCATCACAGCGCTAATGCACAACCACTCATACGGGCACATTTGTGTCACCAATATTGCATGTTTCTTTTCTGTGGGAGGAAGCGGGAGTTCCGTATAGAAATCACGCAGATACGGGAAGAACAAGCAAACTCCACACAGAAAGGCCAGCAGAGGTGGATTCGTACACGGTACCTTCTTGCCGTGCGGCAGCAGCACTAACCACTGCGCAACCCTACCGCTGTGTATTGTTAATTGTTTGTGATTTAATATTACATACTGTAATATATTCCTGAATATAGTCAATGTTTTAATGCACTCCCAATTAACTGCAAGGGTATGTTTGTGGGACAAAAATAAATGTCAATCGCGTGTTATGCCTGTCACCACTACCTGAAAGGTACTGAAAATTTGGTAGTTTGAACTAACCACACAAAAAAACTACAGCAGAGAGCAAGTCATACATTAATTGTGCTTCCTCTTGTTATATTCTTGACTCGGGTCATAGATGCAAACTTATAACGTTGGTGACATTGTGATATTAGCTGGATCATAATCTTTTAGGTAATAGCCTACCTAGAACTGGATCGTAGCTCCCAGGTCCTACAATGTTTCACAGCGAGAATATGACAGTTAAGATTCCAACAGGATAGTTAGAAATCTGTCTCCACTGATTCCAAGGGCAAATTACTGTGATTTTGAACAAATATTATCATCAAATGCTGACCACAGGGGACTGTTTCCGGTGTACTCTTAAAAAGCAACTTAGATAGCAAGTTGGCTAGCTATGGTCAAGTAAAAGCTAACTTACACAGTTTGAGTTGACATTTTTTATTTTTTATTTTATTTTTTTGTGATCTTAAAGTCAAAACTCTGCTTCCGTAGTTGAAGCTTCAAAGACATAATATAGTGTTAGGTGATCTGAATCAGCCTCGTTTGTATGCAGAGTCAAGCGATATAAAGATTATTAGTGTCTAAAATTAACTATCCCTGGACCTGGAGGCACCGTCACCACCATTAAAAATAGAGTCTCTCTACAAATCTAAAGAGGATATAATCTCTGATTGTCCTACTGAAAATATTCAATGTCAGGTTGTCTGTAGTCTGTTTCTAGCTGTTGCAGTATTTTACACATTTTAAGTACACTTGTGTGCTGTTCGTGCTCTTGATTCTCAGTGGAGAGAAATTCTTAAAAAAAGGTTTTGAAATGTCTTTGTTGGTAATAAACTAGATGCAGTGAAGTCAAGATGTCTGTCTGTGTGTCATAATTAGCTAAGAAAAAGCAGAGTGAACAGATATGCATGGACCTTCAGTTCAAAAAAGACGGACCATAAGGTTTTAGAGAAATGTTAACATGGGTATGGATAAACAGCCCACCATTAGAAAAAAACAGTTGTACTTTGCTTCATCAGCATTGTCTCCACGATGGCCTGAACTGTGAGTGAGACCTTCAACTCTTGAATCGGTGGTGACTAATAGAATGACTAGCATTCACAGGGATCCTACATTCAACAGACAATCTTTCTCCAACATTATTTATTTCTTTACTTCTTTCATCATGAAACACAAATACTTTTTTTCTCCTGATTGAATTTGTTGCTGCTGAGGGTGAATTAATTAGGCCTACATTATAAAAATTACATTTTATGTTGTGGGAGTCTGTTCCGATGTTTCCACATGTTATGACGATGGAGCAGCTGCCATGCAATTACTGTGTGCTTTGCTGTTAAGTGGGAAAAGTGTTTTCAGCAAAATGCTTTTGAATCTGCCAGCCTGGAAGGGTGAGAAGGGATTAAAGAGAGATTTCACCCCCAGTGATCTGGGGTATCTTTCTGTAGGGTTATAATCCTCAGTCAAGCCCTAATGGCTTGTGTGTGTGTGTGTGTGTGTATGTGTGTGTGTGTGTGTGTGCGGGTATGTGTTTTGGGTCATGTTTCCTAGTCTTTCTTTTTTGACAAATGTTATTTACATTAATTTCTGTTTTACTCCTAAATTCAACCCTTCACAATCTGATTAACTTGCATTTTTGGATATTATGCAGCTGTTCATATCAAGATGTCTGCATCATGTCACCATCAAGAGCTTAACTCTACGTTGAGTTACCCTCGCTGTGATTGCACACTCACCTCTTTGCTAATCCTCAATAGATAGAATCTTTTATTATATATTTTCATCTTAATGCTAGTGCAATATTGTGTGAATCACCATTGCATACATAATCGTATTCCTTGCAGAATATTAGCCAATAAAATCCAGTTGATTATTTTCATGAAATGTTGTGCTGGAGGTTATTTGAGAGGCTAAAATAATTCTTATAAATAAAGAATAAACGAAGGATTACATAGTGATTTAGGTCCGAGGCTGTCAGTCTCTCTGGAGTATGTATGTATGTGTGTATGTGTGTGATAGTGAAGTAATCATACTCTGAATCCCGGGGATCTATGTACTAAACCTGCAGACAGACAGATGGGTGTTTTTGTGATGCTGTTGAATATTACACCTAATACCCCGGATCAAAGAAGATCAGAGGCCACCTTTCACCTCATGTAAAGCTTGACGAAGAGAGGCTGACCTGGTTGCTTCTTGTGTTTTGTTGACGCAGGAACGTCGTTCTCACTCTGAAATCTCTATATCGTTATTTAAACCTCCAGCACTGTCAATAATATTGACATTGATTTAGAGTGACTCTGCAAAGAAAGCGTTCACAATCAACATTCATATCACAATCAAAAGCTGTTTTTCCTCAGTGCCAACAGGGTTTGTCTGTCTCTTTTTATATTATATGAGAAGGGCAGCTATGGTGCGATTAAACACTGTTTAGGTAGAATGCAAAAGATCTGGAGTCACCTTAATTAAACACAAACTCAGTTGGAAGAGATATTAGACGCACAATCAGTAGAGGGGGCGAGCTATCAGCTCATTTCCTGTGCAACTTCATTTTGCCCCTCCATTCTGCATGAAGGCAATTGAGGCGTAAGGGTAGCTCCGATTTGTTCCACTTCTGAAAAGGCAGCAGAGGTAGTAAATGAGATGAAATGGTTATCCATATAAACACAAGGCAGAAAGGCACGACAGGGGCCTGACATTTGACGACTTATCCCCGACAAAATATCCTCGACTTTTCCTGGATATCATGAACGAATGTCATTTTGGGGCGGCTGTAGCTCAGTGGGTAGAGCAGCCATCTCCCAATCAGAAGATCGTAAGGTAGCCAGTTCAAATCCCATCAGGGTCTACTTGTCGTAGCATCCTTGAGCAAGACCCTGAAACCCTAGCTGTCTGGGCGCTTCAAAGGGGCTGCCCACTGCCCCCTCAGGGATAGGTCAAATGCAGAGAAATAATTTACCTGTGTTGTATGTGATCAATGAAGGATTTTTTCTTTTTTTCAAATTGGGGAGAAAACCTGAAGTCAGGGATTTCCTTACTCTCCGTGCAGATCATGAGATCAGCCGCTAAGTGACAAGGAAGGTTTTTTCCATATTAATCAATTTTTACAAAGCACCGTTTGACTGAATATGGTAAGACGGTATACTAGACGCTGATGCTGCTGTGGATATGTCAAGTCTCTTTCGCATGTAGGGCGCCAAATCGCTATTTAAAAGGAGACACCAATAATGCCAATAATGACAACAATAATTCATCAGACGTGATGAAAGGGTTGTAGTTTTTTCCTGATAATGTTGCATGGTCTCGAGACTCACCTAAAAAAGTTGAACAATTTTGCATCTGAATAAAAATGTCATGCATATCCGGAGGCTATTAATCTGCTCTCTAAACGGTGAGTTCTGAATTCAGAGGTAAGTGAGATGCTGAACTACCAAAGAAACACAAATAACCTCCCATGTGTTGTGCTGCTTTTCAGGCAACAGAAAACGTGTCATTAAGTCCGACCACTACAAAGTTAAGTCAAGGAAAGACTGTGGATCTCAAGCTCCACCCTCAAGTTTTGTATACAGCTTCTTTTAAGAAGTTTATGATTGGGGTTTGTTCGGTGCAGGTGACTGCACATCACCTGCTGCATGCACATCCACAGTACAGGTGTGCTTATGTTATTTGTGTTGTGACTTTTTGAACGAGAATCAGCAGCTGTGCTCATTAGAGTAAGAGTGATGGGGATAAGAGGAACTGGGCTTTGCTTGTCCTTTGTAAGACTCCCTTTGTCTGGAAATTATCTGCTATCCCAGTCTTAAGAGGATTACCTCATGTTTTGAAATTAAACTGGGTGCACTGTTATCATCTCCTCCCAATGTGAAACCACAAAGGCGGACTACAGCAACCACGCATTACCAAACACGTATATCAGGAGCGTGTTCGCACTTGACTGCAGCCTAATTTTAACTTGATGTTTGATTCATGATCTTATGGTAACAGGTAGTCAGTAATTTCTATGGCTGTTTTTTATGCATGCCTTGTAAAATAGCAATGCATAGTTATTTAGATTCATGAGGTGCATCCACTGTTGTATATTGGCGGTGCACAGCACATCAATGTTCTTGCATCACCTCCTGTGCTTGGTGAAAGGATCCTGCATCACAACACATTTGTTTGTGTTTCTGTCTCCATACAGCTGGTGCAGAAGAGAGAAAGGGGTGAGATGAAAGGTGTGAGTGAGGGGAAGAAACTTTAAAGAGAAAGGAAGGAGAGGCATAGGAAGGAAAATCCTTTTTCATCTGGAGTGTGGACATCAACGTTCTCATCTATTGCCACACACATTCTGACCGAATCCTCAGATATGACTACGAAAATCCATTATGACTTCCTGTTTCGTTAGTCACCTTTTTCAACTGAAGTATCCATGTCTTCCAGATGGCCCTTTTATTTTATTTCTTCATTATTACATCATTGCAGAAAGTCCTTATCCCCTACTTTGCCCCCTCTTTTAAAATAATTTAAAAAAATTAGCTGGTATTTCTATGATCAATAGTTAGGCATCTCCTCGGCAACCTTCAAGGTGGAGCATTTGGCATGAAGCACTCCCTTAAGTGTTTTCAGTATTTATCTGGTCCTGTGTTATTAATAACAGTATTATTCTCAATATAAAAATGCTGTGCTTCCATCACAATCTGGCCACAGATCCACCTTAAATCAAAACTACAATACCCTTGACGTCTGCATTAGTTCCATAAACCACTTCATTTTATTAAGGTCCAGTGCATGGGACTGGATCCAAGTTGACAACAGCATCCTTAATGTGTGGGAATGTTCTGCACATGTGAGTGTGTGTGTGTGGGTGGGTGGGTGGGGTTGTGTGTGTGTGTGTGCCTATATAAAGCTTTTGGAAGTCGTGAAGGGATTTCTAGCTGTGACGGCAGACTGAGACTTTCTTTGTCTGTACCTCGTCTCAGATTTATTGCCTCTACCTGCTCAGTGGCTTTGGTCCAGTCTCGGTGTGGTTTCTGCACCGCCCACCCTGCCATGTCTCCTTGCTCTCAGTGATCTGCCAGGCTCTCATATAAATGCAGACAGTAACCAGCAGTGACAGCCACACCTGCGAATGCAGTTATTTGAACTAATCAGTCACAGGCAAAATGCATTGTGGATGCAGTTTGGGTGAATTGTTTCAGCAGGAACCAGGGACCTTATTTGTATTTCAGAGTGAGGAGTCTGTGCTTTTCACTTTTAAATTGGCTTAGCACCTACAAAAAGTGGAATGGCACAGATGTGTCCAGCTGGTTTCTACATATGCATCAGCTATATCTGCAGCAGGTCTAAAAGCACTTGGCGGTCACCTCTTAGAGCCACTCATACCTCTGGGACAGCTCGGCTGAAGCTTACGTTTTATGAACTCATGGTTTATTGGTTTTTGGAGCTCTTTATAGATCATAAAGACTTCATTATTTAAAGAAAAAAGTGTATTCTCACTCTTTTGGTTAATTTTATGGTCAATGGAAATGTGTTCACTCTTTAGAGATTACAGAGTAACTTCCTGTTGTTGTTGCTCAACTGTTGAACATCTCATCAATTTACAAGGTGCTGAAAAACTGCAACAGACACAAGGTGTGGCAGCTTTGGTAGTAGATTAAATGCAAAACCTTGGGCATGTGGAATACATGTTCTAAATGCATTTGGCCTCTGCTGTTTGAATATCTTTTCATTAACTCAGGTCCATTGTCTGCCTACTTAGTGAAAGTTCAGCACATTAAATAGTTGGCATATTAATTTACTTTCAAAGGTTATGATATTGACGGAACAATTTTTGTTCGTTAAGAGGATGCTCTGTGAGAACATCAATGTAAGAAAGGCCAAATGGAGTCAAAGCTATGCGGTCAGAGGAGGTGGAAATATAAAGGAAAATTCCCTGAAGACATAACTATTCTTATCCTAATATCTCCTACTGTGTCCCCTTGAGTTACTCCATCTCAGTACTACATCTTTGGAGTCTTTGGTATTAATTACACTTTGAATACATTTGATCTTTTTATTCTTTATATGCAACATTAAATGATGTTTAACATGCCAATGTTTGGTATCTTTGTTTTCTACAGTTTTAACATCACGATCAAAATCCTTGAAGGAAAACACAGATTGTGGATGTGATCATAGAAAGATAATATTATATACAAATATTTAATAAAAAGAAATGGGCATTATATTTATTTTTATTATATGTTACATCCAAACTTATAACATACTCTTCTTCTTTTTTTTACAAGAAAAGCAACATCAAGTGATTCACGATGATTGTCAATGTTTCCCAAAGAGTACAAACATGCCATATAAATGCTACATTGAAAAAAATATAACTATACACAGACATTTAGTAAAAAAAAAAGGATGCTGCCTATTTGTGCATGCATAATCTGGATTGCGGGTATCAACCTGATAAAAGATGCTTAATTATTAGAAGAAGCAGGCTATTGAGACTTGATCGGTAATGATCTATTAATGCTTTCAAATTATCTTTCTGCTTTATTTGCCGCCAAATTTCATCTCAAAATTGTATTTTGAGTTCCTGCTTTTAAACTACCCATGAGTTAGTTAATAGGATTTAACAGTCAGGGATAGAGTAGTATTCAGCGAGTAAAGTTATATTTTCAGTTCCAACAGTCACAGCAACTTGCAGAAATACTGTATCCTGAAACAACTGGGTTGAACAATATTTCATTTCAACTACTGAATATACAGAATTGGCCTTTCAAAATATGGCTGTAAAAAGTTAATGGCATGCTTCAACATGTTTTTTTGTAAATTGTATTGAAATACTGGTTCACTGAGATTTTATATACGTAAATAAATATATACATATATATATATACATACATACTTTGCCTCTAATTAAAAGAGATGACATGATCACACATTTATTATTTATTTATTTATTTATAATTATTTGGGTAGCTTTAACTCATCGGGTAGAGCAGACGTACCCCAATCAGAAAGAACAGTGGTTCATCCCGGACACTGGCCGTGCTGTCTTCATGTAGTAGGGTCACAGTGGCTACCTTCTGCTCCTCAAGGATGGGTCAAATGCAGGGACACAATTTTAAAATGTTGATGTGATTATGATTATGATTATTAATACCTCCGCTTAGGGAGGAAGTTATTTTTTCTGTCGGTCCGACTGTGAACGAGATAACGGAAAAACAAAATGGACGGCTTTGCATTTACATTTTACACGGTTTTGGCATATTCTAGAGATTATTACATTTTGGTGACGTTCAATGTTTCACAGCATCGAAAATAAAATAAAATAATAAGCTGTTTTGACTAGATAAGTCACAATTTTGCGAGGCACTCTCTCGAAACTGTGTCCATTATCGATGGCTTTCTTCCTTTTGATTCTTTTGATATTCCTTTGGGGGTTGGAGCTGGGTTCCCAAAAGGCTCAACAGAAACGTGGAAGTGGAAGGCGTAAGAGACGACTGGCTAAAGATTATGGAGAGAGTTGTTGGTAGATTTAGAGCGTGGTAATAACTCATACATAGGAATAAACAACTTTGGTTCAGAGGTAGGTATTGGTCCCTTTTGGAGGTTCGCGCTCTCTGAGTGTTTTTTCCAGTAATTATTTTGCTAATTATTATTCAGAGTCACATTTTTAATATCAATGTGTAGAATCAAATAGAGACATCACAGTTGTTATTTAAAAAGTGCACATGCCCCCCTGGAAGGAGGCACATTATCTATTAATGACTTGTTTGACAGGTGACACTGTGACTTCACCTAAAATCTTAATTAGTTTTACATGACTTTACTTTTCCTCTTCACGGCTCTCATTTTCTTTCTCAGAGTAGGGTTAAATATGAGGAGGGCAGCTCCTCTAGGAATAAAAAATTCAAGTGTATTTTAATGATATTGATTCTAGCTGGTAACACACAACCAAACCCAGGCCCTCTTGATATGAAATGTTTGCCTTCCCCAGATGACTTTCAGCATGGAACAGGCCTGGGCTTTTTCCATCTAAATGTAAGGAGCCTCATTCCTTACATGGCCCTCATTAAGATATGGGTTGAAACTACACACGCCAACTTCACGGTTTTCTCTGAGACACGGTTGAAAAGCCAAATTCCGTGCAACAGTAGTAAAATCATTGTCTTTAGATAAACAATTTGAACTACTTGTTTTAGATGTTGAGTTTGGTACTGGCTGTCAATCACCTTGGTTGGTTGCTGTAGACCACCATCTGCTGTTACAGACGCCTTGATGTCACTCTCCACCCTTTTGTCAAACTTCAAAAATAATGAAATCATTTTAATTGGAGACCTAAATTGGGATGATGTGTCTCCCGCAGCAAATTATTAAAAAAAGTATTCTGATTCTGTAAATCTCACACAAATCTTATTCCAAAAGTCCTGAAAATCTACATTTACATATATTTATTTACAATATGAGATTGATCTCATATTGACGAATGCTCCTCACAAATACTTTGAGGTTGATATCTCCCCAAATGATGTTAGTGACCATTGTGCTGTAGTTGGCGTTCGAAGCTGCAAACTACAGAAGAAAAAGCCCCGCTATATTACTAAACGAGTCTTTAAGATGTTTAATGAGCAGGGATTTCTGCAGAACCTCTTTCATTGTGATTGGGAAAATGTTTTTCTTACCCCTAATATTTATTCAGCTGGGCCCTTCTTTTATAATCTTTTTTGTGTTGTAAACAGACATGCTCCATACAGGTTTTACTGGCATACTGGTTTTCTCAAAATTTATCTGAGCTTATTCTTGAAAGAAACACTTCATGGGCAAAAGTGCCAAAAACAAAATTAGAAAAAGACTGGTTAACTTTTAGACAATTAGAACAAATGCACAATGCCAATTAGGAAAGCAAAATCCGACTTTTATTTAAATGAAACTACCAAAAATCTAAATAATCGTTCTTAATTTGGGAAAGTTATTAAGTCAACGACTAGTGGCTCAACTAATAATGATCTCCCAAAGCAAATTCATGTAAATTCAGAAGTAATTACAGACAAGAAGGAAATGGTTGACAAATGTAACCATCATTTTGTGTCATCTGGTCATTTATTTAATCATGTTTGTTATGAATCTACTGAAGCTAATTCAAATGATGAACTGACACAACCTTCAGACCCAATAGCTGCTGTCGTCCCCACAAGTAGTCTGAGGTCGTTTGAGTTTTCAACCTTCATTAAAAGAGAGGTTGTCGCAGCTCTGAAAGCTACAAACATTTTTTTTAAAAAGCAGAAGTTTCAGAGGGCATTGATCCGTGGTTGCTAAAACTCTCTGCAAATATTATTGTTAAAGTCTTGCAATATATATTCAATTTGTCTACTCATTCAAATTGTATTCCTGGGTTATTTAAATCTGCTCTGGTTCTTCCCCTGTTAAAAGGAGGGGATCTAACAAACCTAAATAATTACAGGCCCATAGCCAACGTTTTTGAAAAACATGGTTAGTGACCAATTGAAAGACTTCTTAGAAAAACAATACATCCTGAGCAGTTATCAATCTGGCTTTAGAAAGAAGCACAGTACTACAACCTTGGCAAAAAAGGTAATAAATGATATAATTGAAACATTAGACTCTAAACAGAAATGAGTTGCCTTGTTTATTGACTTATCCAAGGCATTTGATACCGTTGACCATCTTTTAATGTTAAATAGGCTATCTGAAGTAGGTTTGTCAGCAAAGGCTTTGGGTTGGTTTGAGAAGTACCTCAGCTCCAGAACACAGTGTGTGCACACGAATAGTGTAACATCTCATACGTTAATAGTATCATCTGGAGTTCCTCAACTGTCTATCTTAGGGCCTTTGCTTTTCACGATTTATGTTAATGAAATATGTGAAAATCTTGTTGATGTAAAAGCCCATCTATTTGCTGATGACACCATCATCAATTCTTATGCCCTACCATAGCTGAGGCTGTGTCTAAATTACAAATTGCATTTTATACCCTTCAAAATAATCTCATCAAACTTAAAATTGTTATTAATGCTGATAAAACCAAATTGATGTTTTTTTCAAATCTAATACTCAATGCTCTCATATGCCCCAAAATGTGACTTTACAAAACAGGGTGATAGAGGTGATGTTTAATAAGTACCTAGGTTTCCACTTGGCAAATCCACTTAAGTACAAACTGGGTAGTAACATTATATCGTGGGGCATTAAGCTTCATAACAAACAGTCCATTTCTCACACATCATTGTGTGTTGTATAATTTGACAGGTTGGACGTCTCCATCTGCAAGGAGACAGTTACATTGGTATCTGTTTATCTACAGAGTGCTATTCTGGGGGATTTACCGAATTACTTAAGCTCTCAATTACTCCTGCAGTTCAGAGACGGACGGTTTAATCTGTGATCTTCTGAGTATATTTATTTTAGAGTTTCCACTGTCAAAACTGATTTTGGGAAACAGGCTTTCAGCTACGCCGCTCCTTCTGACTGGAACCAATTACAAAAAAAAATGTGAAGCTTGAAACCCTTATTACTGTCAATCTTTTTAAGGAAAGAATTGAACACGTGTTTGCCACAGAGGGCTCCTGTTTTTTATTTTAGTTTTGATTTTATTTCATAATCAATTAATCAATCAATCAATCTTTATTTATATAGCGCCAATTCACAACAACAGTTGTCTCAAGTTATTTTCCAGAAAGAGCAGGTCTAGACCAGACTCTTTATAAAATTCTCTACAGAGACCCAACAAATTCCTCCGTGAGCAAGCACTTGGCAACAATGGCGAGAAAAAACTACCTTTTTAACGGGCAGAAACCTCGAGCAGATCCAAGATTCAGGGTGGACGGCCTACTGCCATGACCAGGTCGGGTTTGAAAAAAAAAGACAGAGAGAGAGAGAGACAGAGTGAGAGCGAGAAAGAGAGAGACACGGGAGAGTTGAGATACAGACGGGGGAAAAAGCAGCAAAGATATCAGCTTAAAAAAATATCCACTTTCTTCAACTACTCCAGGGTTGGGCCGCGGCAGCAGCAGGGATCCCCGGTTGATAATAACATTAATATTAATGTAACATTTAGAAAAATGGGGAAATACTATACAATAATAATAATAATGATAACATTAGTTACAGTCTGGACGCTGAAGGGAGAGAACGCTGGCGTTGTCTGTTTTTTCCATCAGAGTTCTACAGCCTGAAATACTATAAACGACTGGCATGATGATGAATTATTCCGTCACCCAACTGATGAAATTCGACAACTACAACACTCCATTGTGCATATCTGTTATTAAACAACTTGGACTCCTTCGCCGGCCCCGTTACGTTCACAGTAGTTGCCGTTCTAAGTTTGTTTACTCCTGCTCCGATAACTCCATTCCGTCCTTTTGATCTGACGTGCGCACCGTCGCATCTCAGGCGCATCATCAGAACGCTGTCGCTCTTCCCACTAGTGGCGCTGGAGTTTCCTCCATAAAGTTACTCACTGTGCGGGTTAGAAAACGTGGAGTGGATTTCAGTCTTCTTCGGCCAATACAGAGACTCACTGTTCCATCTAGTATTAAAATCGAACTCTTTAAAACACAATCTCTCACAAACAAATCATGCCTCATACATGACCACATCCTGGAGAAATGTCTGGACGTTATGTGCCTTACAGAAACCTGGCAACAACCACATGTTTTTTCTGTCCTGAATGAGACCTGTCCCGGGTTACTGTTACCTCCAGAAAGCCCGTAGCACGGGTCGTCGTGGTGGTCTGTCGGTCATGTACCGCAGTGATTTGGACCTGTCTCCACTGCCGTTGCCAGATATCTCTTCTTTTGAATGCCTGGCATTTAATTGTTAGCCCCCTTTCTCCTTGACCTTACTTCTAATCTACCGACCACCCAAACCAAACCCAGCCTTCATCTCTGAGATGTACAACCTTTTGTCGATATTTTGCTCAACTTCTGCCAATATTATAGTACTCGGAGATATGAACATTAATGTCAACTCCCCTGCATGTCGTTTTGCATCCGAATTCCTCCAACTACTGGATTGTTTTAATCTCAGGCAACTTGTCGATGTCCCCACCCACAACATGGGGCACACTCTGGATCTAGTCATCACTGACTCTGCTCCTCTCAGCAATCTTCTCATGTATGATTTGGGTGTGTCTGACCACAAGGCTGTCTCCTTGGAATTATCACTTGTGTCCCCCCTCACCAAGCCCAAACGTCAAATCTACTTAAGGGATTTGAAAAACATCACACCAGAAACCATGACAGTCGACCTCCAGCATCTTCTTTCTGCAAACTTTGGATCAGCCAATGACTCTCAGCCAATGTATTAGCCAATGATTTCTACAATAACTGCCTGGGTAGCATCCTGGATCGTCACGCCCCTGTTAAAACTAAAACAGTCACCTTCTCCCGCACAGCCCCCTGGTTCCCTAGCGGGCTACGGAAAATGAAGGCAGCTGGGCGTGTCCTTGAGCGGCGTTACAAGGCTTCAGGTCTCACTGTCCACAAGTTAGCCTTTTGGGAACACCAAGAGGTCTACTCAAAGTCACTTAGAGAGGCACGGTCACTGTTCTAATCCAACATCATCAAAACCAGTCCTGGAAATTCTAAGCAGCTGTTTTCCACTATCAAACATCTTCTTAAACCACAAACTCCACCACTTACA
Organism: Lophius piscatorius; assembly: GCA_009660295.1. Taxonomy (NCBI): domain Eukaryota; kingdom Metazoa; phylum Chordata; class Actinopteri; order Lophiiformes; family Lophiidae; genus Lophius; species Lophius piscatorius. The sequence goes on along the minus strand of VRLP01004311.1, from coordinate 435 downwards.
AAAATTACGGAAGAGCACTGTAATAATTTCATGGCTTTCTTCAAATCGAAAATTGACTCAATCCGTTCTGTCCTTTTCTGGTTCCTCCACTCTACCTATCCAGTCTGCTTACTCACAGTTTGCCCTAAAAGCCGCCATAATCAGACCACTCCTAAAAAAACCTACCCTCGATCCAGAAGTTTTTGCTAATTACAGGCCCATTTCCAAACTCCGATTCCTCTCCAAAGTACTGGAAAAAGTAGTTGCTGCCCACCTCCAGCACCAACTCAAAGACAACAACCTGTTTGAAACGTTTCAGTCTGGTTTCCACTCTGCCCCCAGCACAAAACAGTTCTGCTTAGAGTCACAAATGACCTACGGATGGCAGCAGATGCTGGTTCACCTTCCCTCCTGATTGTCCTTGATTTGTCTGCTGCCTTCGACACAGTTGACCAT
>VRLP01004310.1:0-50819 GCA_009660295.1 Lophius piscatorius | reverse complement strand
ACACACACACACACACACACACACACACACACACACACACACACACACACACACACACACACACACACACACACACACACACACACACACACACACACACACAGCAGCTGTTAAATGCCAAGCTAACACATCGTACCTACCACTGACAAGCATAATTACAACATTAGCACTGTATCCAGCTTTTTCTTCTCTTTGCTGGGGATCATCTGGCTCTTTTTCTTAAATTTTGTATAGTATCACCTACAGCTTCCAGCTTTCACTTAACTAGAAAACATCTAGTGCGTAAGCCAGTGGCCGAGAGACAAACATGCTAACTGCTACCAGTTTATGTCATTGGGACACCAGACCAGGTGAAATGAATCCCTCTGATGACCAAACTCCACCAATCAGGCTTCTAAAGGGAGAGGCATGCTGGGGGGGTCATCACCTCCCCCTCCCTTTTCTCAACATGATAAAAAAATGACTGTTTATATGATTTTGTGTATTAAAAAGTCAGATTTTGTGTATTTAAAAGTGTTGCTTCACAACACGTGTTTTGCAGTCAGAGAAGTTGAAGTTCTAAACCAATTAAATGTTGACCGTTAGGTTCTACTATACTATACTAGGAGGTAGGTTAAAATGTCAGACTACCTTGGCCCTCTGACGTGACCTCTCTGTAAGGTAAGAGTGAGCCGGATCAGCGCACTAGCCTGGATGAGGAGTTCTTTCTAGACACTGAGTTCAGTAAAGTTGCATAACAAGCCATCTCTCAGAGAATTTGTGAGAGAAGAAACTCATTGCGGCATTTTTGACAGACAGGTAGTGGAATTCCGCTTTACAATAAGTATGCTAATCAAAGCCTGCACTGAAATGGATTCTACTTCTCTTTTAATAAGTTTTTCTTTCTCTCCGCAGGTGATTGGCACTTTGTAATCTTGCTAATAAGCACCTCCAGTGCCTGTTTCATTCCCATTGTGTTCATGTTATGATATGCCAACTTGGCAGGTTTGTGTATTCGCTCAACACTCAATATAGAAGGGATTCTGAGTTACCTGGTATTATGTTGAAATACAGGCTCTCCACATGCCGTATCCTGTCAGTCTCCACTACCGTCTCCCAGGGGTCAGCATCCAATCAAACCTCACATTACTCAGATCCATTCTCTCTTCTCTCTAATCATCTGGCCTGTCTCTGGACATTAGGATGTCTCGGATGCTTACGGACCTTCTCCCACCACGCCCAATTGCTGGATATTTAAAATGAGGTTATTATTTAATGACCTTTTACAGATTGGACAATGGGAGGAAGCTGGAGTGCCCAGAACAAATCCACGCAGAAACGGGGAGAACATGCAAACAGACGGTAAAGGTGGATTGGAACCCAGTACCTTTTTGATGCAACAAAGCTAAAGTGTTGACCCTGACTTGTCCGTAACTTTAACTGCGAGTATGAATGGATAACTGTCTCTATGTGTTTCAGTACATCAATGCTGCTTGCATGTGCTCTGAGCTCATACAAAGACTTAAATATCAATCATGTCAATATAAATTAACGATAGTTCTATTGTGGTGGGAAACCGTGAGGGATGTAACAACCCCTGAACCCTGGACTCTCAACTCCAGAGGCTTCCTCTATAGTCTGACTGATGGAATTGGATCATCAGGAGGACTCAGCTCAACCACAACACAAAAAAAAGAGAAAACGACCCTGAATAAGTCTTGCCACCATTTAGTTTTGGTACATTTAGAAATTTGTCTAGTTCTGAAAAGTCAACTTATTTGTAGTTTAACTCATGTGTGATCTCATCTCCTTTGCCCGGCTTTGACACATGTTGTCGCAGGTCATATATATTTGTATACAACATATTCATTCAAGTCATAATGTAACTATTATACATGGAAATTATGCATTTCACCTGTCTTCTGCAATTAGTCAAACTCAACTTATTTAATGTCTTCACTTCCCACCTCTGCCCAGGTGCCCACAGAGGGCGCTATAGGCGGGGACGTAGGAGGCTGCTCTGCAACCCCGACCCAGCTGCACACACACTCTGGTCTGCTGGCAGACTCCACAGTGCTTCTACTGTGCCCCCTTCTCCCAGCCTGCAGGACCGCTGGCAGAACCAAAGAAAAACTGTTTCCCTGTTGCTTGGCAACCACAGGAAAGGGATAGCAAAACTGGAGAGAGCTTGCAGAAAAAAAACACAGACTTAGACAGGCTTTTTTGTTGTAATTCACCCAATTAAATTAAAGGATTACTCAGCCCTTTCTTTATCATTTTCTTCCACTTTGACACCATGCAGTTTCTTTCCGCTGCAGTAAATTGTCACTTTTTAAGAAGGCTCTCCAGTTCAATATTTTCTGCATTCCTGCACTGCAGGAGGTAGGAAGCACTGGGAGGGAGGCACCAGAGAAAGTAAACACGAACACCTGAATTTCCCTTCCCTCCGCATCAGTTTCAGAAACACAGAAGATGAAGGATGCTATAGAGACAAGCTGCTCACTGCTGCCTCGTGGGTAATGTGCTCAGACTTAACAAGGCGGACAGTGGGCAGAGATATTCTCCCTTTCACTTTTTCTCAAAATATATAGACCTAACAAGGTGAGTGGGAGGGATAATTTGTACCATCTAGGTTCATGAACCCCTTACTGCTCTCCTCCTTAAACATGATCCTCAGCTCATGACCTCAGAGCTGATTAGAGTGGCTCCAAAATGGAAAAACAGCTAAAAATCTGCAGCTTGCCGCAAGTCTAGATCATTATTTTAGATGCCGATACAGACATTTTTGATTCCTGCGCGACTGTGATGGATCACAGTGTTTATTTTCAGAGTCACAAAGGGTTTTGCAAAGATTTTTTTCTCCTTCGCTACATATACTGAACACGCACGCACACAGGCCTCCGATATTCTGCTAACCCCCACCTACGCTGAAAAAAAGAAAAAAAAACACATTGCCACAGGGCACAGACATGACTTACTGTACGCAGGTCCGCTACCCATGATGCATTGCAAGTTTAACATTTCCCCTCAAGCACTTTTCTCCATCAATCGTAGGCAATTAGGGGCCGTGTGTGCAGCTCTCAGTCAAACAGAATCCAATGCGGCCCTGGCTGGTTTGTTTCTTCTCTTCTTTCAGATCTACCTCTGGGCAAAATGTGAATTTCACATGTGGGTAAATGCTCTTTGCGTCTCAGGGATACAACACAGCGAGGCCGAGGCAGAGCAACCAAAAGTGGTTTATGCACTCAACACAACATAATCAAGATAGAAAGCAGCAGTGTAGTCCTGAAACAGACTCTGCTCAGTTTGAGTCAGGCACCTGTAGCCCCACCAGATATGTGGAGATCTGTTCTTACATGACTCTGCAAAGTGACCCTGATTCAGAAAGAGGACTTTTTGCATTCAAGCCTTTGATGAAGTAATACCTGGTAAAGAAAACAGTTTTATCAGTTAATGAGTCGGTCCGCACACGGTTGAATGTAATGTGCTATAATTCAGCACCAGTTGGTAAGAGACAGCAGACTCCTAAAACGGGAATACTGGAATAAGGATGATAAATGTGAACACTGGGATCCAGGAACGTTCCATTTTTAACTCAAATATCACTCTTATGAAAGTAATTTACCAAACGCCACCATGCTTTGTCGCTCATATAGCCTAAAAGCCCAAACTCCACTATAATTTAAATTTGCACCCAGATTTCTCCAGTTTATCTTCTCAGGAATCGCCTTTGGGCTTCACGGCAGATTTAATAACACTGCATTAGTCATCTAACAGGAATAATTAAGAGAGCCTTTTATTGAAAATATCACCACAGTAGAAAACGTGCTCTTTCCCAGCTGTATTGGTCAGCGTTTATATCACTAAAACCGTGGAAGATCTAGGGTATTTCACTGTACAGTGCCACAATTTACACAGCGGGGGCTCACACATATCTTTACTGAGCAAGATGCGCATACAGTAATTAGCCATAAAATTATAACCATTGACTGAAGCCAGAATAATATTGGTTACCTTGCTAGACCTGTCAGTGATTGGGATACTTCATGTGGCAAGTCCTGATGTTATGTTGTTGTTGTTATGTTGAAACTAGAAGAAATGAGGAAGCATAAAGACCTGAGTGACACTGACAAGGGCCAAATTGTGACGTAGAGACAATAGGCTAATATGATAAGATGAACAACTGGTGAACCGTGGTAATGGCTCATCGATCTTCACAAGGAGCGAAAGATAGCAAGCATTATCCAATACAAGAAAGGAGCTACTGTAGCAAAAATTTCCGGTTCTGATAGAACAGAGCCAGAACACAACATCAATGAGCTGTTTTGTTAGCAAAAGGTTGACCTCCACAAAACCACCATTGGTGGTTTTAATGTACTGGCTATTGGGTTTATGACCAACATCATGCTTCGTTTTTCTTTTTAGTGACATGTATATACATTTTTTTGCCAGAAATTTCTTGTGAAGATGCACATTGTGAATATGAAAAAACATATTAAATAAAAACTCTTATTTTCAAATTTATACTGGGGCTGATAGTAACCCTCAAAATCCATATTTAACCCATGATACTGCAACTACCAACTACAGTCATATCGGTTGTACATAGGTCTTAAAATGTTTTTAAATTACCTGAAACACATCTCAGTCTGGTGGAAATTGTTGAATGGCCGACTCAGAAAAAAAATCCAGAACATATTTCTTATAGGTCCAGTTTGTAAATTTTAGGTGGTATTAAGGGGTTTATCTTTGAATAAAGTGAATATGATAATCATAACTACCTTTTTTGTTGGAACTTTCATCGAAAAGCAAAAATATCTTTTTTGTAATGTTTTCTTCAGAAAAAGTCCTTTTTATCTCCATAGAGCGGGAATGGAGGCTCCGAACCTCCTTCCTAACAGCTGCACAGGGAAAGAGGCTGACGGCATTGGCCATGAGCTTCAGAGCGCCCCATTCCTGTCCGCAATATACCCCCTTCCCCGAGATTGTGGGCCGAGGGCAAGTCACTCAAGGACTGGCAGCTGTCCGTGGCCCGTTGAGTCAATGTCAGCTGATGACCTGATTGGACCTCAGCAGAACATGCGCTTGTCCCCAGTCACAGTTCCTCTACGTTGGTGCTCCGGGTCGCTTAGGAAAAATTCAGGTAGAGAAGGAAAGTGAAAGAGTTCGTATCCGCTGCCTCTTGTCCGCCTTAAAATCTGCGCTTCCTAGTTCTTTGTTTAAAAGTAATTAAAATAATGCTCTCCTGTGGGGCAATTCAAGCACTCTGGACCAGTTCTGGACAAGAAAATACTAGTTTCATCCGTAAGTCTATATAACATCTAATAAACGTATTATCCTTTAATGCCTGATCTCAAAAGCTGTTATAGGGCTGTTATTACCATATAAAAAAAATAAAAAATTATTTTTTTCCCTCTCATTTGTTGAGGGGTAGACATATAGACCTAATAATGGTTGTATCAGAACCAGTATTTGAGATGCAAAAAAAACCCCCAAAAATATGGAAAAACCTGAAGGCATCATTGATGATGGTGCCTTCTTACTGGATATGACGGTCGTTGTCATGCGTTCCACCATTTTCATCAAAATGTTAAATAAAGAATGGTGCTCATCTCTACAGCTACAGCTCTCTACAGCTACACCGGAATTAGACCATCGACAACAAGAAGATCAGAATCTTTGAATTTAAAAACCTCTCTACGGCTCACTATCACAACATAAATAACTCATGTTGGGATTTTCTGCTTTGGTTTGATCTCTCTCTGTGAATGGCAGCTTATTTCCATCATTGGGTTAATTCTCTCATATTCATTTGATCAAATTTAATCCACTCTGATCTGACAGAGACGCTTTAATAAGACTAAGCCGATTGCGATGGACTTAAACAACACTGGTGGTGTGAAGAAACCGGATTGCCGAGTGAAAATAAAGACACAGTTAACTCCTGTTTGAGAGAAAACAGTGTTCGATACCTTGAGATAAGGCAATGTAATTCACTTGTGATTTCCTGATAGCAACACCACAAAAACAAACCCAGTCTTGTGGTAATGAGATAGTCAACCATTTCATACCTCGAGATAATAAGTTTTAATCTCAACAAAAGAGGCCTAAAATGGTACGAGTTGCTCTGAGCTTCTACAGAAATGCAAAAACTAAACAGAGGTGCAGAGGAAACAGCAATCTGGAGGAGGAAAGAACTTTTTCAGAGCGCACACTGTGATAGGGAAGTGGAGCACAGAGGAGATATATCTTTCTAAGCATAATTAATAGTGCACCTGTTCCTGTCATCTGGATGAGTGAGAGTATAAATGAGGTGGATGGAATGTGAAGGAGCGATAGGAGGAGGGATTCAGTGAAGGTGGAAATAAAGGAGGAAGGGGAGGAGGAAGGGGAGGAGGAGGGTAAAAAAAAAAAAAAAGCATATTGACATTATTATAAAATACAAGAGAGGGTACACATATTATGGTGATTATGGCTCATTTCCATACATATATAGAGCGCTCTACCAGTGAGTCAAGGAGAGTGCAGTGGCATATGTAAGCTGCAAGACCGCCGACTCTTCAACAGCCGGATCGGAATGCACAGCCACCACAATCTGACTCCTCCAGCTCCAAAGTCAATGAGCGGGCGGGGACCTGTTTACAAATTCGCTTCAATAAGCTCTGTAAGAGAATTGCACACTCCTTTACCTAAAGCGACTATTAAGCCATTGGCAGAGCACTCAGGTGTGTCATTCAAGATTTTGGGAGAAAAAAAAAAGAATCAAGGCTTTTAAAGGTGAGGGCCATTGACTTTGAAACCTATCTGCAGTAAGTGTCAGTGAGAAAATGCAGTTATTCGTGCACAGATATTTTAGCAAAACCAGTGAGAAATATGACCAATTTATTGGTGGTGGCCTGAGGTAGTCCTGTGAGATGAATTGCCGGAAGGGTGCAGGTGGAGGGGAGGGTGGGGCTTTTTTCCCCACTTCAAATGGAGACAAACATCAAAGAGTGTAAAGGCTGAGCGTTTTTTGAACCCACGCACCAATTTTCATGTCGGCGGTGCAGATCGGCTTCAAATCTACTCCTTTCAAAGTGTTTTAGCCTCTCCATCGGCACATTAAGGAAAGTCAGTTTTATTATTCAGCTCAATAAAAATGCTGTTTCAAGATTTAAATTGTCGTTTTGGTGATCACATACAAAGAGGCAAGGCACGTCTGAGGTATGAAGAGACCAAGATGAAGGTTAATCAAAGAGTGGTTTCTCTCGTTCATCTTTTCAAGTATTTTTATTCTCAGATTTCCTTAATTTAGACAGTGAGCAATCAGACAGGAGGGCAATTGACACCAATTAGCCATTACATTATAACCATTTACCATTGTGTAGATGCCTCTTTGGTTGCCGAAACAGCTCCGACACGTCAAGATATGTGACCTTCAACCAGAACTTTGAAAACATTAGCAGCGGACCCTTTAAGTCTTCTAAGCAACGAGGATGGGCCTCAATACTTTAGAGGTTGCTGTTTGGGGTGGTTGTTTGGACTTGTTGGTCAATTATATACCCAACATGCTGTTTGGATGGAGAACAGGACAATTTGGAGGCCAAGTCAACACCTTGAACCGTTTGTTGTGTTCCTGAAACCATACTTGAACCTTTTTCTACAGCGTGGCAACGAGCCATGTCCTTCAGAGAGAGTCCACCACCATTAGTTAATGCCTTTTCCACAAATGATTGTTATTGGTCAGCAGCAATGTTGTAGGTGGTACCTGTCAAAGTGTTCGACACACTTTTATAATGTCAAATGATAAAGGGAAGTGACATCAAGCAGTGATATTGAAAGCGCTGCTTTTTATTATAGCCGATGACTGAAGCAGAAACAAAAAAGACGTAAGGCCCTTCTTAAATCATTGGGTGTCAAATCATGAATAAATCAGAACCCAAAAAGGAACCAGCTATACACAGAATGCTGGGGAGAACCAACCTTGGGATGCCATGACGTCACTGATACTGTATAGGTGAGAGGGGGTGGGGGCTTGTTCCTAGTGACTGTAACTATTGGAAAACAGTTAAGCAACCTATAAAAGAAACCTAACGGACATTGGGCGTAACAAAGTGACATACACATGAATTTTCAAAGCATCACACAGCCTCCCTCAACCTGCCTCCCACGCAAAGAGCAAAATATTGCTATCAAATCCCAAAGCAACCAGCTGACTCATTAGACAAGATCACCATCTTCCATTTCTCCGAAATCAAGCTCTGATGCTGATGTGCCCATACAGTCAGTCTGACTGGTTTGCGGCCAGTCACCCACATACACAACAACACTTTATGTTCTGACAGCTCTCTATCTAACTAGCATTAACCTTTTCAGCCATCTTTGGCACAGTAGCTCTTCTCTGAGATCTCGAAACATAGTTGACTGTTCACACCGAAAGTTTTTTTGCATTAAGGAGCTTTCGGCAACCGTGACCCTGACGCTGGTTCACTGGTTGCTCTTCCTTAAACCATTTTAGTAGGTACCAACCACTGCAGATCAGGAACACCTGGCAAGAGTTGTAGTTCTGGAGATGCTCTGAACCAGGCATCACATCATCAGATCCTCCTGCTTCAACTTCAGGACAAAATGTTGACTCGCTGCTTTGATATATCCCACCCACTGACAGGAGCCATTGTAATGAGATAATGAATGTTATTCTCTGAACCTGTCAATGGTTATAAATAAATGGCTGACTGATGTAATAACTGGAACAAAGATGGAAAATAAAATAAAATCCATTAAATATCATGTCATATTGTTTTTCTATGTCGGATCACAGTAATAAAAGTCACACACACACCGTCAGGGTTCAGTTTCAGCGCTGCCAGCTCGTGTCGGCAATGACTTTGGGATGACTCACTAATATGTGTGTGTGTGTGTGTGTGTGTGTGTGTGTGTGTGTGTTGGTTAATATCCAGAGGCACGCCTCCGGCAGTGGCTATACTATAGGCTTTCGGCGCAGATATTTATTGTCTGAGACAGCCTGACAATCTCATATTAGTCTGTTTAATGAGCGGCGTCCGTGAGGCGTCTGTGTTGTCAAGACACATTTACAGTAAAGGTCTTGACTCTAAAATTAAAAACACCAACGGGGAAAGTTTGCAGCGCATTAGCTGGCAAAGCTAAAACAGTGACGAAGCAGTACAGTATCCGATCGCAGTGAAGACAGTGATACAAATCTCATGAGACCCAGATGATGTTGCAACCAAGCAGCAGTCATAGGGCTGCATCACGTGATGCTGTAGACTTCAGGGACCCTGCATAATGCAGTTATGTGCAGTTAAAGTGAGTGCACATCAGCCAGAGGCTAGCTTCTATGGAAAGAAGAAAAGGTTGCCCTCTCTTGTTGCACACTGTGCCGCCTATTTAAATCCCTCATTATTCATGATCATCCTAGTTTAGGACAACGGTTCTTGAGATGTCCTGCTGCCCCTCTGTTGAGGGCTCCCAATGAGTTTCAGAGAAGGAGCTGAGCAGCCTCTCAGTTCACTGCTGTGGGGACGAAAAATATGCTCACCAGTCCAGGTGATTAATGACTGGGTGGGAAGCAGCCATAGGTAAGAAATGGATGATAATCAATTTCAGTAAAAGAGAAAAGAAGCCAATAATGTGTGAAATCCCAGAGTGGATGGCTGTGAATGTGTGGAAACAAAACAGATGTTACAAGTGATGATTTTGTTATGAGAGATCCTCGAGGACATTCTCCCTCCTACACACACGTCACGCTCTCAAAATAAGATGATATTCTTCTACATACACTGTTATTCTTTCTCCAAAAGGCATTCATACTGTTCTGGAATGTCATATGAGCAAAATGAGGTGATTTCAGGTTATGTGAATGAAAATGTGACCTGCTCTCTTTTTCTTTGGGGTATTCCCTTTACCGGTTCCCACAGCGGATCATCTGTTTCAATCTTTCCCCGTCTTCTTCATCTTTCTCTGTTACACCAAACAACTACATGTCCTCTCTCACCACATTCAGAAAACTCCTCTTTGGCTCCATCTCCAGCATCCTTCTATATCCCATATCCCCCATTGATGATTTCTAAACTATCCCATTCTGGCCTGTCTTAGAGAATATTTGTAAGACCTTCCTCTCAAAGACAATTCCTAACTGATTGACCTGTGATTCGATGCAAACCAGATATTACTGATTTTGTAGACATTGCTATTGTGTCGTGGGGTTGATGCATGTCGTCTAAGACATCCAGCAGCTAAGGTTCCATGCTGTTGGTTAAGAGTCTGGAAATAGTTGTTTGGGACACATGGAATGCAATGGATACACCTGAATATGATTCCTCAAGTCCTCCAATGATGTTTCTCTGGGCTATATTCAGATGTGTCGTGACTTATGCTTGGAATGGTTTGTATCAAAATTAAAAACCTACCTTAGACTACTACCTATGAAAACGTGCACAGTTGATGCATTTTCCACATTGTACCCATTTTTTCTTTGGTTATGTGTGAGTTAAATATTTCTTAGCTGTTGTAATTTTTCCATTTAAGTAATGACATAATTTTGGGAATAAGTACTTCTGTTGGATAAGCTTCTGATATGTAAATGGCATTTTCATTCTCACAAATATTGTCTATACTGTTGTTGTTGGCTTTTAAAGCTTTAGATGATTGGGACCACCTTAACACCTGAACTTATCCATGTTTACACCCAAGCCAGAGCATTGAGTCAACGAATCAGCAAACCTAGACTTAACGGCAACCCAGCTTTCGCAATAGCTGCCCTAGCTTTTGGAACTGCCCCACTCTTCAATAGAAATGCCCCAGTCTAAAATGTTATACAGATGATGAGAACCTTATCATGCCAACATATCTTACTATTATTATCATAACATATTCTTGTTTTCTTGTTGTACTTTTTTACTTTCAAAAGTTTGACTTGATAACACATTCTTCCTTTGAGTGATTATATCCATTTACAATTCAAGTTAGCTATTTGACTTGTCGAGTTCTCCATTCAACCAGTTACTTCCATCTCTCCAGGGTCAGGTGGTGATCACATCAGGCTGAGCAGTCGATTACAAAGGATCATCCTCCTTTGTAATCGACTTTCGAAGGGACGAGTCGTTGGGAAGGTACCCTTACCCGATGCAAGATCCGTCTTGCTGTCTCCTTTTGATACAAAGGAGGGGCAGCTCCCACCAGATGTCTAAGCTCCTCACCTTATCTCTAAGGAAACCATATGAAGAAAGCTGATTATGGTGGCTTTTATCCGTGAGCTCATTCTTTCGGTCACTACCCACAGCTAATGACCATAGAAGAGGGATGTAGCTCGACTGATACATTAAGAGTTTTACTTTCCATTAAGTATGTAAGATGTGGGAATACATCAACATTGTTAAACTAGGCCTACACTATTATTCCTGACAGAAAGGATATATTCCTGAAAGGCGTCAATTTCCTGCATTGTACAAGTATTCCCCATTGTGAGTAAAATATGAAATATTAGAGTAAAATATAATATTTACAACAAAGATCTCCCTAACTCAATTCAAATTCTCAAAATGAAAGAGTCCCCACAGTGTCTGAAATATACAACCAATGCTTCCCAAAATCAATCCATTTCTTCCTCGCTCTATGGTCTATGTGGGTATAACATCTGAAAATGATCCATGTGATAGTTTTTGAGTTATATTGTTAGCATGAAAGTTCTGAGACAGAGCTGAATGATTCCACAATATCCCCTCCTCCACTTTTTGGGGATATAAATATGTCCCAACTAGACAGGAACTCTTAACCGCAATTAATATGACCTGCCTCTCATCAACCCTTCACCCTATCAAGGTAAAACTATTCTCATATTCTATACTATTCTCTCCATCTGATTTCCTCATTACCTCCAGCGTAAAGACTTATAAACTAGGATGAATTACAACCAAGTCACATTTAATCACTCCCCTCTCTTTATTAGGCATGTGTATAAATGTGTATGTATTTGTGTGTGTATTTGTTTTGCAGGGTAATTGTCAGCCAATTTGCCTTTGAAATTGAAGGCAGTGGAATCATCAGCAGCGAATATCAGGTTTCATCACTAAACGTATTCATTACTCTGGAATCAGATTGCTCGAATCAGAGATGGATGTTCTCATCATGTGTGTATGTGTGGGTAAACGTGCATCAACGCAGGTGTACAACCATGTGCGTGAGTACGTAGAGGAGGGTGGTTCAAAAATCAAATTGACATCATAATGAAATCTGAGATAGTGGAATAATGACACGTCCCAGACAAAACAAATAAGACTTTTTAAGGTTTGGATTAATAATACATTGGAAAGAATTACTAAAAATTTGTAAAAAAAAATAAAGGATACGATTTGTTTTTAGCTTGTAATAAGTAAAAATAATCCGCCAATAGAACGAGTTAAAAAATGCTTGGTTAGATTTATTAAAATAAGACATGACATTTAGATAACGGACTTCTTAAAATGAGCTGCTTAATATAATTTTTAACTATTTTTTACTGATATTAGGAAGTTTTGTGTCTCAGAATAAATCAGTACTACCTAAAATGTTCTGCAAGATCGCACCGTATCAATTTTCTTTGTTTATTTTATTGTAATATGTGCATTTTTGCATGTAATTTCTTCTTTTGTTTTTTAAATCCTATCTGCTTAACAACCACATAAATTTCCCCTGTGAAGACTTATAAAGTTTCTATGTATGTAGTAATGACACTGTTCTACAATTAAGACCATTACGACATTTAAATAAGTAATATTAAGTAATATTTAAGCATTTTATGATTCAATTTCTCTTTAGTTAACTGGAAACACGACACGCCTTGAGCTTTTGAGATAGTTTCAAGATTCTTTGACATAAGAAAATGTTCAACTGCCTAAAAACAAGTCCTTATATTTCAGTGAAATTATACTTGTTATCTATCTTATTATCTATCACTTCGAGCCAATTATTACATCCAGTGGTGGTGGACAAACTATTCAGATCCTTTCGTACTTGAGTAAGAGTACTAATACGTGATGATGAGAGTGCGTAAACAGGAACACATCACCCCTGTTCTTCATTCCCTTCATTGGCTTCCCATCTCCACCAGGATTGATTATAAGATCTCTCTCCTCACTCACCAGTGCATCCATGGCAACGCACCCCCCTACCTAAAAGAACTACTCACCCCACTGACCTCAACACGATCCCTCCGTTCTACCCACTCATACCGCCTCCTACTTCCCCGGACTAAGCTCAGCACCATGGGTGATCGGACCTTCTGTTCTGCTGCCCCTCGTCTGTGGAATGCCCTCCCTGACCATCTGAGGGCTCCACAGACGACTGACACATTTAAAAAAGGACTTAAAACTTTCCTTTTTAGCAGAACCTATAACTTTAATTAACATTGCTGCTTTTTGGTCAGGTTTTTATATACTCATATTTTATTTTTTATTGATGCTTTTATCTGCTTTTACTTTTTAGCACTTTGAGATTTAATGCAAATGTAAAGTGCATTATAAATTAAATGTATTATTATTATTATTATAATTATTGTTATTATTTTATCAATAAGATCATCATCATCACCCTACTGAGAGCAGCCTGTACGTAAAATCCAGATAATCCAAGATGATGATCCAAGATTTGTAATATTACTCTCGTAAATAAACTATTTATTTTATCACGAAAAAAAATTTCACTGGACAGGAAGGACATAAACCATGTTTATGTGTAGGGTAACTTCACTTGTCAGATAAAAGTAGAGAAGTAGAGAGTAAAATATGTCCCTAGCAGAGTAAAAGTATAAAGTAGCATACAATGGAAATAATCAAGTAAAGTAAAACTACATTATGTGCTCTAGTACAATACTTGAGAAGATGTACTGAGTAATTGTCCACCATTGTCTATGATCTGGGTGATAAGTTATCTCTTTGGTTAAGTTAGAAATGCTTTAAATGCAGCCAAAACTGAATACAAAGGAAGAATGGAGAGAAAATTACACTTCAAAATAAAGCATCTATATACTGTATAATGAGTCATGTTTTAACTTTGGGTAAAGATATCCCATGAAACAAAGAGGCAAACTTTTCAAACTATTGAACTGTTCCATCCATCAGGAATCATCAAGGTGTACCGAGCAGGATGGAAATACATGAAATACATTTTCAGTCAATATGAAAAGAACTAACACATAAGTTGAGGAAAAAAGAGCAGACGGTTGCAACCTGATTGAACATTTCTAGGAATCCATACAATAAACTGTGTAGTAATAAATGGACTCCACAGTCGTTCTAATGGAAGTAGTGTAATTTCAGTGGCACGTAAAAGCAGCAAAAAATTATCATTTGTTACAAATAGATCTATGCACCTATCAAATTAATATTAAATGCACTTGGAAAAATGACTCCCTTCACCTAAAAGTGCTGTTTTCACTATGCTGGACTTTTTTGCAGCTGCGGATCAAACAATTAAAGCTCTAAGAGTTGGCATTCTTTCCACTAGATCAGTCAGAACAAAGTCTGCCTACTTAAGCATGTTTTCCACTTTAGCTTCATCCTTAGTGGTGAGATCATCATTTTTAGCTTGAATCAGGATTCTTGCAGTTGTTTCTTGCTTTGGACCGTAGCAAAGCTGTCAGAAAATAAGCGAGGAGCTGCAGAAGAGGCAGAAGCGTAAGAAACCAACTTGTGTTTTTGACCAATTTTTGCATCCCTGCATGAAAATACGGATGTCTGTCAAGTGCAGATGAAGGATAACTGTGCTAATTCAGGGACTTATGACAGATGCCTAATGAATATTCATAATTTATAGTCATTATTATTCAGGAAAAAGCTGGACAAAGTTTAGTCAGAGAGTTAGATCATTTCAACACATATACGCATATGTGTAAATTTTATAGAAATGGAACATAACTTTATTTGTTCCTTCCACCCATTATAAAGGTTTATGCAGGGCCTGATTTCTAAAAAAGAAAGAGAAGAAAATAAATTCACATATACGCATTAATCAATCCACCAATATAGCTGGACGTTTTATTCTGATTTCTATTGGCATTGCAATTTATCATGAATAATTCATGCAATTCATGCAATTTATCATGAATTTTGCATTAATTAAAACATTATTGATCTGTCTGCCTGTTTGCCTAGCAACGTAGCTTTATCTTTAACAAGGCCAATTATTAGGACAAGGACAATTATTAGGACCCATCAATAACCAACGGTATTAAGTACAGCATATTCAATTGAAAGAGGAACAAGAATTTTTTTTTTTTACTCTTCGGGCTTAATTCATGGGTGTTACACTGGTATTACACAAGTTTTTACCACCCTAGTTTGTGGATTAAAAGATTTGAATGAGCACTCCTCCCCTCACCCGTCTGTGCATGGATCTGTTTGTTTGGCCCTACTTCGCTCCTCGATGGACGGTTGCAATGCTTAATATTAATCTCTACTTTCCTTCTTACAAGCTTTTATTATTTCCTCGGTTTTCACACATTCACGGAGAATGAAAAGACTTCAACAATTTCAAACTTTCAGTCGAAGGCAAGCCCAGAACAATAAATAAAATTATAAAAATGTTACTATAGACTTGCCTGCTATACTTAAATTCATCCTTGGGCACTGCAGGCAGTGATTGCCACCTGATCAAATGACACGCACCTCACATTCTGAGGGATAGACTGTTGACACCAAGCTATTTTAAATCTGACATGATTAACGGCTCTCTAAAAGAGAAAGGATGTCATATCTGATGAAATGAGGAAGGATTACAGGAGCAGAAATCACAATTGCAGGAACTGAAGCCAAACTCAAAGAGAGGAGAGGACAGAATCAATAACAAAACTACAATTACTGTAATTTTGCCTCATTTCATTGTATAAGCTACATTAATTTACCTAGAGATACTCATTTTTAATACCATGCTATTACCTAGTTATTATTTATATAATTTAATATTATTACATGATTATTACATATTTGTTATTATCATTATAATTACACTGCTATTGCTATGTTATTACTATAGCTATAACATAAGGTGGTACTGGAATATTTGCCTTTGAAATCCAAGAGTTACAAGGTGAAGTACAATGAATACTAGAAAGTAGAACACTGCATGTATGTATTGTATTATATATAAAGACAACAAACAAATGTTGAAACAAGACAGAAGGAAAGAAGAGATTGCTGACAAAAAAGTGGAATTTTAACAGCTTCTTGAAACTTCTGAATAATTCTGCAATTTTTTAAGACTTTTTAAGTCGGTCACTCAGACTTTAGTGATCTCTCATTGAGATGCTGTGGTGGGACCTGAAAAGGTGAGTTCATGCTCATAAACCCTCCGATGTGGCTGCACTAATGCAGTTCTGCGAAGATGGGACAACATTCAACCAGAGTGATGTAAAAGACTGAGTTCCAGTTATTGGAAGTGTTTGTTGCTACTAAAATCGGAATATTAAAATCATTGGGAGATTTTTTTCATGCAAGTGATTTACGTATTGGATAATCTTTTTGCTTTGTTAAGTAATCAGTATAATAATGAAATATGTGTTCACCCACTTTGCAATTGTTGTATGTTAAATGTTGTTTGGAAATTCAGCATAATTCAGTACAAGATACAGACATATTGGAGATTTATGTTATGCTAATTATGATGCTGGTTCCGTGTACAAAAAAGTGGAACTCAGAGATCATATGCAAACTTTACCGAACCCCTGGAACTTTGCATTTTGGAGGATAAATAGTTTCTGCTGGTTACAGTGTGTGGATTATTAACTTGCTAAAAACATAAACCATTGCGAATATCAAAATCTTCATGAAATTTCATGAAAATATAATGTGCATGTATAGCGCAGACGTGAAGCTCCTCAGTTTCATGGAATGCCATAATATTCGTATTCTGATGTTAGCAGCTAGGATGTGCGTCCCTCTGAAAGGTGATGGGAAGACAAGGCTAGAACAAAGGATTGTCAATTATTTATTCCAACTTTGCAGTGAGATTTCTTGACTTGGCTTCACTATTTGCAGCATAAGTGTGAGACGGTTTAAGTAGTCTGCATTTCCCAACTTTCCAGATGGTGCTGTCGGAAAAACAAGTTTGTTTGGGTTTGTTCTGCTAGTCACCCTGATACATCCAATGTCGTGGCCAGATTGCTTCAAGGAGCTGCCAAAACTCTCCGGATAACAAAATTATGCTCAGATCAGCCTCATGCCACACACTGATAAGCCATAACATTATAACTCCTGAAAGGTGACTATTTTGTCCTGTAGTTGATGTGATTGAAGCAAGAAAAGTCGATAAATGTAGGGATTGACAGGTTCAAAATACACAAAAGCATATAGCCCCAATTACCTGCACCTGTATTGATAACATCAGCCTCAAACTTGCAATGGAAGAAGAAATCTTGGTCTGATGAATCGTGTTTTCATTGACTTCATTCGTTTCAGGAATGGTATGAGGAACACAACAACCAGCTGAAAATGACCCAAATCTCAATCCAATACAGTCTCCGGAGGTTGTACTACACAAACGAGGCCAATCCATGGAAGACCCACTTCACCACTTACAGGACTTAAAGGATCACTTGCTAACATCTAATGGCTGATACCACAGCACACCTTCAGATGTCTGGGTGAGTCCACGTCTGGAGGAGTCAGAGCTTTTTCGGCCACTAAATGGGGCCATGGGCAGTAATAGGTATGTGGTTATTATGTTATGGCATAAAAGTATATTTATGTTATCAGATGAGATTCATTTTGGTTTTAGAAACTGATGTTGACAAGAAAAAAGTTCCCAGGGTTGGTATTTATATCAAATGTATATGGATTACAATTTGGGAATTTGTTGAAGAGGAGAAGACTTAAATACAGAAAAAAAAAGTAAATACCAATTTAATTTAAATTATTTTAGAACTCTAAGCAAACAAGCACTTGTGGAATTTAAAAATCTCTATCTTTTTGTACAAATTTGCATTTGTATTTTGAGTTATACGTAAGACCCCAGTTATCTGTGAAGAAATACATTTTCTTCCTTGTCTCTGGCTTGGCTGTCTTATCTTCTAAAACAGTGGTACTCCTACTTTTTAAACCGTGTACCACCTCAGAATATATCTGACTCTCCAAGTACCACCATTATGACCTATCTAAAAATACATTAGTAGAATTAGGCAACCCTATTTAGCTAAACGTAGTTCAAACAGGAGGCAAATATATTCCCAATAAGAATATCATTTATGTAGTTGTCAGCCACAACCACACCTACGTAGCAGAGACGTCTGGGCAAAAAAACTACAGGAAAGACTAAACTTATTTTAAAGCCCATTTAATTTATCTCGTGGTTACAGTATTTTCATTTAATTCGTCATAGTATTTTGATATGCACTACATTTTAAATTAGTCTTATTTAATTTAGTAAAAGTAGGCAATTTCAGGGATTCTTCTGCGTACCACTAGAGGGAGCCTGGTAAGCTAACCATAGTTTGAGAACCACTTTTTTTAGGGAAGGGTTAGTATGATAATGATGTGGTCTTTATTGCTTCAAAATGTTCGGGTTATTATGGAATCATCATCGCTGTCGCCAGGTTGGCCGCAGACTCTTCATGATAACTCAAAAACATTTCACAATAAAAAAAAATTCACATTTCATACCCCTTTATACCTTAGTGCAAGGCAGAAGCAAATGGATGTTCGGTTGTATATTTACGACACTAGGGGGAACTTTATCTCCAAAAGTTTTTCAGCAGTTGGTCTGATTTCGTCCAAATTTGGGGCATATGAACCGACTCAAGAAGATATATCTTGCGTATGTCATATTTCACTCTAGTAGTTCATATTTTACTTTTACTTTTCTTCGAAAATGACTCTTTTTCGGCCTTAATCTCTAAAGCTCTGCTTCAAATTTAGTTTAGATTTGTGAATATGAATCGCCTCAAGGAGATCTGTGTTGTATATATTCTACTAATTTGGGGGGGATGTTTTTCACAGAAATGCAAATTAACTGTATAACTTCACATTTAATTTGAGGAGTTTAATGAGGGAAATTGTTTCTACCAAACAAGGGATTGGTTGTTTTTCAGGGATATACCCTTGCTTTCGTGGACAGCAGGGTTGGCCAAGTTGAAGTTGGATTTTTTTGATAAAGCCGTCACAGCTATATTATAAAACAATCTTTGTTTTTAGTCCAAAGACTGTTTCATAAAAACACAGTAAATTATTAAAAAACCTGACCATACCTGAATTCATATAGTCCCTTTTAAAATACAGAGAGGGTTTCTGATATTGGGCAGGTAATGAGAGGAGATTTTTTAAATCTCTTTGAGTGTATGAGAGAGTCTGTATAACAACATTTGAACTTCCACTGTAGCATCATTCAGCATTGGAAGACTTGAGTTGTGCGGGAGTAAACACCGTGTTGAAGGATATCAAACACTTTAATGTACTTTAATGTCTCTAACTATTCATCATTCACGGATATACGAAAAACGCAAGAAAATTCAAGCTGTTTATGTATTGCCCTCTTCGATTTTTCTCTTCAGAAATGAAGACATGCATATTATTGTCATTAGAACCAAACATCGGCTGTAGCCGAGAGCTGATTTTGCTGCGAAAATTCCAAAGTAGTGCCCAATAATAAAATCATTTACAGCTGGTAATAAGATATCACAGTTGCAGGTGAAAAGAGACGCCACAGTCTGATACCCAGAGACGCAGCGAGAGCGAAGCTGAGCAGGATTAAATGCAAAAAATGGGGAAAGACTGCTTGAGCTTCATCAATTCCTCTCAGCTCCATGCATCTGCCACCATAATTTGCGATAATGACGGCATCCCAGTAGGGCCATTCAGCGCCGAGTGATTCTGAATTGATTTAGTGCATTAATTATGCCCCTGTTACACTGGTGTCATGGACAATATTTTACAATTTGATAAGCAAAGGATGCGGCGTGGGATCGTTTTGATGTATTGCGAATGTTCGTTGGCGCCGTGCTTTTATGGTCGTACCTTTTAATTTAACGGTAATCATTTTCCCCCCTGCATGCGTGGAGGCAGCAAGACTTTAATTTCAACTCTGAGACCTCTGCTCTGCACCTTGTCTGGTTTGATCAGGCCGACACAATTGCAGGCATGCACGCTACAGAGCACACACACACACAACCACACACATATAGATTTATACATCGCATGGCTTGCATGTTTGGATGTATGTGTTTACATATATGTTTCTGTGTGTATAATGATTTCTGTTTATTCTGTCACCCTCTATCTCCATTAAAACAACAGTTCTACGCTGCAGAAGGCGAGCCGAATAGGAGCCGAGTAATGAGCGGGAGTCTCGGTCCAAGCATCCATCCAAAGGCCCCCCAACGGGGAGAAGATACTCCAACATGCAAACTGGCTGCAACTCCCACAGGAGTCAGGTGACAGTGGCAGCCCACAGAAGGCCAGAAGTGGGGAATGTAAATAAAATGCACACATGGTGGATTTAGATGTATGGTTCCATTGTTTTGTATCTGTCTGATTTCAGCTCCAGCTAAGAAGCAGAATGTACTTTAAACTGCCATCTCAAACTCTGAAGGCTGCATTTACTCACTGCTGATTTCTTGTTTCTTCTCTAAAAGGTGCAGTGTGTGAAATTGAATATCATAACAAATGGAATATAATATCCAAAGAGATGTTTTTGTGAGTATGTAACCAGCTGAAAATGGCAATTGTTTTTACAAAATAAGCCCTTCATATCTCCAGCAGGGAGCAGATCTTCTTCCATGGAGGTCCCCATTTTTTATAAGGTAGCATGGACAGAAATTGAACACTGGCTCTAGGGATTTTTGAGTGTTTAGGCAGATAGTTTCTTGGCAGAAAGACGATAAAGAAATGCTTCCATCTCCCCCCAACTTTGCTTCTTCTCGACCAAACAAGATTACCTCTTGATGAGGTCTCGAGTCAGGTCTTCATGTTTCATTTGACAGCAATGCTTTAAATTTACTTTACTTTTACTTTTTATGCATGGCAATACATCCCCCTACCTGAAAGAACTACTCACCCGACTAACCTCAACACGATCCCTCCGTTCTACCCACTCAAACCCTCTCCTCCTTCCCCACACTAAGCTCAGCACCATGGGTGATCGCGGCCTTCTGTTCTGATGCCCCTCATCTGCGGAATGCTCTCCCTGACCATCTGATGGCTCCACAGACGACAGAGACTTTTAAAAAAACTTCCCTTTTTAGCAGGAATTATAACTTTTAATTAACATTGCTGCTTTTTGGTCATTATTAGTTTTTTATATATATATTTATATATATATACATTTATTTATTTTTAACTAATGCTTTTATCTGCTTTTGTAGCACTTTGAGATTTGTGCGTTATGAATAAAATGTATTATTATTATTAACATTATTTACATACAAATACATTGGGCATTCTTGGGATGAATTCAAAGTGATCATGATGATCTTTCTATTTGTCAAAAATGGGTTCTCCTCTCCACCAAAGGAGAGCATGAAGGACAGCGACTGTCAACACTAACACTATGAGGAACGAATAATATTATAATTATATTTTACATGGAGTTTTACAGACCAAATAATATCATTATCAATAATTGACTTTTTCTCAAAACTGCATTCATTAATACATAAATATGACAAAAGTAAACAGCTACTATAATGTAGTTAGAGGCAGAAAAAGACTGATGTATTTTATACCATTACATTTGCTAAGGAGAAAATATTTTTGCTGTAATTGGTTTTAATTTTTCTGTCTTTAGACTTACGCCAAACTGTACATATCAGATCACACACTACACACTCAAGAACCCAATGACAGAAGTACAACAAAACAATGATGACATTAAATGAAAGACGACCTGAGACACCCTCAGGTCTTCTCAACAAGTTCTGCTGTTCAAGGTAATGATGACCGCGGGGATCAGGCTTTTTCCCAAAGTGAGCCATTCTGCATGGCAGTGCTCTGGACCTACTGTCACCAAGACTCATCCTCGCATAATCGCAAGAAACTTAATTAATTGATTGACTTAAATTGATTAAGTTGAACTGTTTGTTGTATTCTTTTGGTTTGTTTTAGAGGAGGGGGAACTGAGGGCAACACAGCAAGGATGACTCGACTTATCTTTACTTCTTTTCTGGTCCGAGCTCTATCCTTCCAGCAAGATTAATGGAACAAATAAGCAGTTGAGGTAATAAATATGCTCGATGGTGATGGAAACCTTAAACAAGTCATTTGCTATCTGAAAATGATTTAAGAGAGTTTCCTCTTTTCTCCATCTCCTCTAAGAAAGGGTAAAATATTTCTAATTTTCCTTTGATTTTTTTTTTTTTTGCTTGTTTAAAACATGGTCAACATGTAAGAACTGGTGAAACCACCTGTTCTCCATCACCCTCCTCCGCGAGCAGGGTGCTAATTTTCCATGAGTTAAGAGCCGTAATTACACAGAAGCGGCGAGGAGCCCGCAAGGTGCTAACAGTCTCCTGTTCCATGCAAGAGTCCCAACCTTTTATGAGCTTCTCATCTGAATCAGAGAATAATGAAAGTGCAAGATTTTCCCGTCTAGCGTGTCCCTCTGAAACGTTGCTTAAGGCGTCATCATTTGGAAAAGAGGGCTTTTGATACTGCGTGATGCACAATGGTGTGAAACATGTGGGGGTGGGGGCGAGAGAATGGGGCTCTTGACCTCGTTACTGGCATTGTCTTCTACCTATCCGTCTCATCATGTAAATAATATCTCTCTGCATTCAGTCTCACTCTCCAAAGGACTGCAGCAGAGTCCAAGCGTGGAGAAATACAGAGATGGAGCCAGACTGTCAGGGAGAGCAAAACCCAAAGTAAAAATGTTACAAAAACAATTGGCCGGAGGAAAATAGATGACATCATAAACACACAGTGAAAGTGGACTTAAAGTAGATTTTTATGATCCAGTCTAGTGGGGGAGGAAACTGACCAACAGATGCTTTGAGTCCTCAGGATCACATGTCAGAAGTGATTCCATAAGCCCTGAGAAATAAACTTCTTGCATGAGACTTCACGGAGGAGAAAAATCACAAAGATATTCAGCAGCAAAAATATCCCTGCTTTTAATGTTTCAGCACATTTAGAGGTATGAAAGCTTGTCCAAAATCAGTGCAGGAAGCAAATTCTTTTAGCAATACATTTTTTTATTTATTGTTACCATATAAATCAAAGACAAATTCGGCCTGCTCTAAATTGCATCATGAACTTTGAACTTAAAAATGACTTTTTAAAAGTTTAAGAGGTTAATTAACAACATATTAATCTGTTCATTATTTTTATTTTATTGTCTTTCATTTAATTTTATCACTGTTGATCAGAGGATGCTTTGCTGCGAAAAATTATTCAAAAAGGTTACGTTGTTAAAAAAAGTCTTAGGACTTCTAGTCTACAAAACTCAATGTCAAAATCATTCCCAGAACAGAAAGTACACAGATTCATGATGTAGCCATATAGTTTATAATGATCGAATGATGGATAGGTGGCGGTACGGGTATGATGGAGTGGAATTTGAATGAGGAGCTCACTGTAAATTACTACTGGAGTCACACAGTCAGACAGGGAGAGTAGTGATCGGATTAGTGCTGATTAATCACACACGGAGCAGCAGCCATCGCTGACGGATCTCAACATGTTAGACTGAGGCCAGAAAATAAATACAAAAGTGAAATCTGTGAATCTGTGGCTGATGACGTCTTGACGCAAACAACCCAGAATTTAAGTTAGTCCTAATGTGAACTGAGCAGCCTTTACCTCCTCCATATTATATCCTGTCCTTGTCATCTCGGCGGATAATAATAATAATAACAAATTTAATCTATAATGCACTTTACATTTGGATCAAATCTCAAAGTGCTACAAAGTAAAAGCAGATAAAAGAATCAATAAAAAAATTTAATAATAATTTTAAATGTGTCGTCTGTGGAGCCCTGAGATGTCTCAGGGAGGGGGAGGGCATTCCACAGACGAGGGGCAGCAGAACAGAAGGCCCGATCACCAATGGTGCTGAGCTTAGTCCGGGGAAGGAGGAGGCGGTATGAGTGGGTAGAACGGAGGGATCGTGTTGAGGTCAGTGGGGTGAGTAGTTCTTTTAGGTAGGGGGGGCGTTACCATGGATACACTGGTGAGTGAGGAGAGAGATCTTATAATCAATCCTGGTGGAGATGGGAAGCCAATGAAGGGAATGAAGAACAGTGGTGATGTGTTCGTGTTTACGAACTCTCATCAGGATCCTTCAGACTGTTTTGAACCTACGGAAGTCTTTGAAGACTTTTATCAGGGATCCCGATGAGAAGGTCGTTACAGTAATCCAGTCTGGAGGAGACAAACGCCTGGACCAGTATATATATATACCCAGTCCACCGCATAAAGTATCCTTCAGTTTCATCATATCGCACTTCGTTTTGCCTGATGCATCCATCATCAGGCAGTAGATCTCTCACGCTGATATATTCAGCTCGGAGTCAAGGAAAAGTAAAGGAGACGCTGAAGGAAAGGACTGAGGAAGGAAACAAACCTGGAAGGGAGAGGAGGTGAGGTAGAGGAGAGATCAGAACATGGTTCTGGGGCCCATTGGTAGATGAGACAAAATAGGTCAGGTTTGACAGCTGAACTTCTCTGGGGCTCTCTGCTGCTGTGTCCTTAGGAGCGCTGCATTATTCATCCCACAGACACATAAAGAGGATCAGCAGCAGATGAAAAATTCAGAGTACGCGGCATTTTCTCCTTTTAAAAATGACTGCATCACAAACATGAGCGGTAATGGCCTTCCTCCGGGCTCCGGTCCATTACACCGGCGCTTTGGGTGTTATGGGATGAGATGGAGAAGAGGGCGAAAGGCTCACCGGACACTTTCCACACAGGATGACGTCGTACTACAGACCCGATCCTGAGTGCGTACTGAAACAAAACTGAGGTCATCGGTTCTTTAGATCCTCAGAGGTTTTTCATTCACTCTGGGTTTTTGGGCTCTGCTGCAATAAATGTTATTTTAAGTTCTGAAGTTCTCTGAATAGTGCAGACGCTCTGTAAGATATATATATATATATATATTATATATAATTATATAATTATATAAATATATATATATTATATATATATATATATATATATATATTATATATATATATATATATTATATATATATTAGATATAATTATATAAATATATATATCATATATATTAGATATAATCATATAAATATATATATCATATATATTAGATATAATTATATTATATATAATCGAATATATATTAGATATAATATATCATATATATTATATATAATTATATATAAAATATATATATAAAATTATTGCTAGATATAATTAAATATATACTAGATATGATATATAATATATATCTTCATTTATATATATATATATATATATATATATATATATGTAGATATCCAAAGGAGGAGTGGTAGAGAGGTGTAGTTAAAGATCAGCCTCGTCAGTGGATGTTAACGAGCGAATACTAACATCTACGGGTTAACGGGGGGACACATATATATATATATATATATATGTGTGTGTGTGTAATTTTTTTCATTTTATATTTTTTTAATAAAAGAAATTTGAAAAAATTTACGAGATGAATGATTATATACATATATATTTTTATTTAAATTTTAAGATTTTTTTTACTTAAAGCAGAAACAGTCGTCTTTATGTCCAGAGATTGAACTTAATAAATCCAAGTATTCCTCATAAGTATCTCAACGTTTGGACTTTGTTCCTTCAGAGGGAAACAGCTGCCATCCAGACAGTACTGCCAACCCAGACGCCGCAGATGGAACCCTGGATACGGAGCCGGACTCCCCAAACCTCATCTGGAGGGTCCTGGTGGACGGGCGGATCGGCCCTGATGAGCTGCTCATCAACATCTCAACCAACCAACTGCTGACAGAGGGAGACGGGTTCTTTTCCTCAGAGGTGGGACCAGGGGACGTAAGCCTGAGCGTTCTGGAGCAAGACCCGCTGGGGGCCAATGAGACACTGGAATTTACTCTGGCTCGCAAAAACAACGACAGCGGAGACAGTTCCTACCAGAACAAAACCGTGCAGAGCGGTGGGAGAAGCCCCCAACGCTCCAACAGAACCAGGTGAGTAGATTCAAGGCGATCCAAAGGAGGAGTGGTAGAGAGGTGTAGTTAAAGATCAGCCTCGTCAGTGGATGTTAACGAGCGAATACTAACATCTACGGGTTAACGGGGGGAGGCAAGGAGGTGCTGAAGAATCCAGAACCAGGAGCTGAATGAAGGATGTAGAGAGGAGTAGACTGAGATAAAGTTCAGTGAGGTTGAAGGAGAAGAAATCCCCTTGAGAGTCATAATTCAGCTTGAAAGCTGCTGGACTCATCTGGAACCTACTAAAAAACGATGTAAATTTGAATGAAAAATAATATGTGACTAAAATATTCCTCTGTTTATCAGTAAGTGACGCATGAAAGGGTTGCGATGATAGAAAGATGTTTCCCTCAGGATCGATTCTGGATTAAATGTTTTCAGGACTTGAATGTTCAGACATATTCGAGCTCCTGGGTCTGGTTCTGGCTGAAGGAAACCGGCTGCAGGCTTTTCCTCTGAAGACTTCCCCCGGTCGGCTGAGCAGCTCATGAAATAGTCGGTCGGTTAAACAGGCAGGCAGAAAATCAAGACAGACAGGCACTTTTACAGTCAGGAAGGTGGACAGACAGGCAGTAATACAGTCAGGAAGGTGGACAGACAGGCAGTTATACAGTCAGGAAGGTGGACAGACAGGCAGATATACAGTCAGGAAGGTGGACAGACAGGCAGATATACAGTCAGGAAGGTGGACAGACAGGCAGATATACAGTCAGGAAGGTGGACAGACAGGCAGATATACAGTCAGGAAGTTGGGCAGACAGGCAGTTATACTGTCAGGAAGGTGGACAGACAGGCAGTAATACAGTCAGGAAGGTGGACAGACAGGCAGATATACAGTCAGGAAGGTGGACAGACAGGCATTTTTACAGTCGGGAAGGTGGACAGACAGGCAGATATACAGTCGGGAAGGTGGACAGACAGGCAGTTAATACTTTAACCGAATATGGACATATGCCAGATCAGCCATGACATTATCAACATGGCAGGTGAAGGGATTGCATTTATATATGACCCGGTTACCATGGTTACCTGTCAGTGGGTGGGATATATTACCTGGTTACCTGTTAGTGGGTGGGATATATCACCTGGTTACCTGTTAGTGGGTGGGATATATTACCTGGTTACCTGTCAGTGGGTGGGATATATTACCTGGTTACCTGTCAGTGGGTGGGATATATTACCTGGTTACGTGTCAGTGGGTGGGATATATTACCTGGTTACCTGTCAGTGGGTGGGATATATTACCTGGTTACCTGTCAGTGGGTGGGATATATCACCCGGTCTTGTTGGGTGTTCCTGGTCTGCAGCGGTTAGAAGCTACCAAACTGGTCGAAGAAGGACAACAGGCATGATGAGGCACCCAAGCCTCATGAAAGAGTTAACACCAGTTCTGGTAGAAAGAGGTCAGGACGTACTGTGGCATCACAGACAGGTGGTTGTAATGTTTTGGCTCATCGGCGTACAGGTAGACATGGCGGCTGTAAGCCTGCAGAGTTTACATTTATTACATTGATGATTTATTTTGGCTTGGCTTCTGTGTCCAAACATGGCTTCACCGGTTCTGCAGCCAGCAGCCATAAAGTCGACCATAAGACGCCCTCTCCTCCGAGAGACAGGGAGAGAGGAGAGGAGAGGAGACACGGGCTGGGGGGGGCGGGGGGGAGTCGTTACACTTAGAAAACAAATAATTCAAGGTATTTGTGAAGAATATGACCCAGCGGGAGAAACGTGTGCGGTCAGACTGCAGCCGCCTCTGGGGAGGAAATCCTTCTGGCTAACATGGCTGGATGGATGGATGGATGGATGGATGGATGCCGGCGCGGTGTGACTCAGAGAGGCTGTGACTTTCAGATAAACGTCTGGTGAACGGCGAGGGAAGGACAGGTGTTATGACAAAAATGTGCACATGACTTCGATGTGATGATGAACGGAGCGTCTGCCAGGATGTGAGCAGCCGTCCCGCTGAGACCGCCTGAAGCAGACAGTGTGTGAACGTGTGTGTTTTCCAGGATCTGGACGAGTGTGTGTCCTTAAATGTCCTTAAAGTAACGTGTGACTGGAAATGTATGGATGTCAGAAACGTCTCCTGACACATACTCCGCTCCATTCCACGTGATTCACACAGACACTGCATTAAAACCTGCCACAGTTAAACCTTAGGCTTTCCTTCCCTTCCTTATGTGTGCGTGTGTGTGTTTGTGTGTGTGTTTGTGTGTGTGTGTGTATGTGTGTGTGGGGTTTCAGGGGGAATCAAAGGATCCACCAGAAGAACCTGAAGCTCAGCGTTGCAGACATGTACCGGTGGAAACTCTCCTCCCAGGAGCCCTGCAGCATGACCTGCTCTATAGGTACACACACACAAACACACACACACACACACACACACACACACACACACACACACCCACACACACATAAACTTTGACAGCCCGTCATCACCCCATCACCCACTCTGTCTGTGGACAGGCAAGATCTAAAATCATTTATTTTCGGTGCCAGTCACATTGTCCCTCTTACTATATCTGAGTAATCAGTTACTACATGTGAGTAATCAGTTACTATGTGTGAGTAATCAGTTACTACGTGTGAGTAATCAGTTACTACATGTGGGTAATCTGTTACTACGTGTGAGTAATCTGTTACTACGTGTGAGTAATCTGTTACTACGTGTGAGTAATCAGTTACTATGTGTGAGTAATCAGTTACTATGTGTGAGTAATCAGTTAGTATGTGTGAGTAATCAGTTAGTATGTGTGAGTAATCAGTTACTACATGTGGGTAATCTGTTACTACGTGTGAGTAATCAGTTAGTATGTGTGAGTAATCTGTTACTACGTGTGAGTAATCAGTTACTATGTGTGAGTAATCAGTTAGTATGTGTGAGTAATCAGTTACTATGTGTGAGTAATCAGTTAGTATGTGTGATTAATCTGATTAAAACTCTCCTCACATGAGTTTTTTAAGATAAAAAAAAGATAAATACCATGAAACAAAACTTACTCTTCCGTAAATACTGAATCAAATTTGATAGACATACCACAACGTTCGGGTTATTCTACACTAGGGGGCGCTACATAACCACACTACAACCTTTGGATGAGACGTAAACCAAAGTTTATGTCAAACTTTAACATTGTCCACTGGAAAAAACTAACTTTAAAAACTAAGTAGAAGCCCGATTATGAGCCTGATGAGAAGAACGCGATAAGAGCGACTTGATGACATCATCAACAAAAGCCAAACATTAAACGATGGAAAACCAGCGAAGAAATGGCCGATGAAATATGACATTTGTCTTTCATCCAGTTGTTTTTATATAACTGGATGATTGATCTTTTCCAGCCGGTAGAATCTTCCATTTGTTCATATGAAACGTGACATATGAACAAATCAACAAATCGCCTCTTTCTTCTCTATCCAGGCGTGTCGAAGTCCTTCGTCACATGCATCCGTTACGACGGCGTGGAGGTTCATGACATGTACTGTGACGCGCTGACCCGACCGGAGCCGGTCCACGATTTCTGCATCGGGAGGGAATGCCAGCCCAGGTACCGGCCGCAGGAAGATCATTTCACGGAATCATTAATGTGGAAAGTGCCTCACAAGACAGGGTGGGATGTTTGTGTGGTTCAGGTGGGAGGCGAGCAGCTGGAGCGAGTGTTCCAGGACGTGCGGCGAGGGTTTCCAGTTCCGTCAGGTCCGCTGCTGGAAGATGCTCTCGCCGGGTCTGGACAGTTCGGTCTACAGTGACCTCTGCACCACCACCGACCTGGAGAGGCCTGTGGAGAGGCGGCCCTGCAAGAGCCCCGCCTGTGGCCCACAGTGGGAGGTAGCCGAGTGGACCGAGGTTTGAGAGATTTAAATCTTAAAGGTGCAGTACGTCATATTTAGGCGTATCCAGCAAAGGGAATAAGAATAAGAATAAGAAGAATAAGAATAACTCCTTTATATCTCAGGAATAAGTCGTACGAGAACTTTGTGTATTTCTCATTGCGTCCCCTCTCCTCGCCGCGACGATCAACGCTACCGCAACGCAGAATAGATAATAATACCGATTGTCTTAGACGAAAGGTTTCACCTCTAGGTTTACATAATAAATGACTTCATAAAATTTCTAAATAAATCTGTATGTGATGACATCATTTTGACACGGGAAGGCCGAAGGGAAAGGGTGAGCCTGTTTTCCAAAGGAAGCTGACTTTCACGTTAACCTCTGATTTAAAAAAACCTGATTTATCTTCAGGAAATTTCCAAAGAAGTTTATCCAAATGTGTTTTCTTGAATTTGTCTCTGTTCCATCCAGTGTCTTGCTAAATGTGGCCAAAAAGCCCAGGTGACCCGCGATGTCCGTTGCTCTGACGAGACCAGACCATGTGACCTGATGACCAAACCACCGAGCACCAAAAACTGCACCGGTCCACCCTGTGAGCGTCAGTGGACAGTGTCTGAGTGGGGACCAGTGAGTGTCTTTACCCAGCATGATGTCCCGGCTTGAATGAGTGACACTAACATAAAGAGTTCTAAAACATCAACCCTGGTGAAAAAACACAAATCACACTTTTATTGTTGGTGTACTACTACTACTACCACTACTGCTACTACTAATACTACTACTAATACTGATACTACTACTACTACTACAACCACTACTGCTACTACTAATACTACTGCTACTACTGATACTACTACTACTACTACTGCTACTAATACTACTGCTACTACTACTACTACTGCTACTACTACTACTAATTATACTACTACTACTACTACTACTAGAGGATCAGGGCCAAATATGGCTGTTCACATTTTTTGGGGGGGAAATTCTGACTTTAAATTCAGAATTCCCCCAAAAAATTATCACGCACCCCTATTTTGAGAATAAAGTCAGAATTCGGAGATTAAAGTCCGAATCCTGGGATTAAAGTCTGGATTCTGAGATTACAGTCACACAACAGTGTGTCGTAGAATTCCGTAAAACGTCCTGTGATGATATTTTAAACAATGAGACATGGATTGAGACGTTTCTTTCTCTCCTTTGATGTGCCAGCATATCATTTCTTTTTATATAATGTGATATGCAATGTTTTAACCTTATCTGACATAAAGTCGGAATCAAAATGTCTCTGAGTGTGGTGACTTCACAGAAGGAGTTGATGCTAAATACATATGTCACGTATCAAACACAAGGATCGTGGGCCTCATCCGAGTCACACAACAGTTTTAAAACAGAATAATAATATAATAACTGGCCCCCTGGTTTAACAGCACAAACAACATAGATACTATAAGTCCCAGAATGCATTGCATCAATCAAGTGCGCCAGTGCTTCTCCCTGTTCCTCTGTTATGGATATTAATGCACCTGACGGTTTTCTGAGGCGCAGCTGCTCCTGACTGCAGGAGCAGTTTACCTTCACTCTTAGATTGTGACAGAAGAAAGAAACGGCTAAATCAGCCCAGCCTTTTCCCAAGAGTCATTTAACGTTCTTTTATGTTGATATTATGTGAAGGGATTTGATTTTAGATGTAATCTCTGTGATTGCGTTTGACACCCCTGATATACGTGGTTCCGTTGCCCCTCCTTGTTGCAGTGCTCCGGCGCATGCGGCCAGGGGCAGACGGTGCGTCACGTGTACTGTAAGGCTACGGAGGGTCGCGTGGTTCCTGAGAACCAGTGCTCCGCGGAGAACAAGCCGCTGGCCATCCACCCCTGTGGGGAGAGAGACTGTCCTCCACACTGGCTGAGCCAAGACTGGGAGAGGGTGAGGAGGCTTTCTTAATTGATTAACATTTAAGTATCATATGCAATTAAGTTGTTTTATCTGAGTCATACATTACAAAGATGAAGCTAGAACTTTGACCAGAGCTTTGTTTCAGTGTAACACCACCTGTGGTCGCGGCGTGAAGCGAAGGATCGTCCAGTGCGTCGGCATCAGTGAAGGAAAGTTTCAGGTCTTCGACGATGAGGCGTGTGGAGGTAGCGAGAAACCCGAAGAGGAGAACACATGCTTTGAGAGGCCGTGCTTCAAATGGTACACCACCCCCTGGTCTGAGGTGAGGTCAGCACCACCTACACCGTTGACGTGGAGGATCTTTCTGACTATAGTTAGACCTGTGAGGTGACTTGTTTCGCTCCTCTATGAAAAACATCAGCTTTAGTTAGCTTGGTATTGATGCAAGGGTTGATACCCCACTAGACCTGCAGGTTCAGATTAAGGCCAGCATCCAAATTATTGCCATGTGTCCCAGTCCAAGTATCCGACCCACTTCTAGTTCCATCTGTAGTTCTGTCTATTTCATACCAAACTCTGTCGGATCTTCAAACTGTTAAAATGTTGCAAAAGACTTTATTGGACCAAAACATTTCTCGAACACCAACTGGGTCTGTTTGACCCCCAAGAGCCGCAGTGAGACACATTCTCTACGAACGGAGAAGACTTAGAACGATAGTGAACCTTCACAGGAGTGGACCACCTTCTAAAGGTCCTTGAGGAGTACAACCATAATTGAGGAAACATTAATCCTGTTCTCTACCAGAACATTGTGAAGGAGAATGTCAGGTCATCAGTCTTAGAGTTGACGTTTCTGCTCCTGTGTTTCCTCAGTGCACTAAAACTTGCGGCGTGGGTGTGAGGATGAGGGACGTGAAGTGCTACCAGGGCAGAGAGCTGGTCCGAGGTTGCGACCCCCTAACCAAACCAGTGGCTAAACAGACATGTACCCTTCAGCCCTGCCCCACCGAGCCACCAAGTAAGACCTCACGGAGACACTTTATCTAGCAATGGACTGGACTGGACAGAATCCGTTTGCTCAGTCCAGGGTTCGGTTGCAGATGAAGTCATATAAAGTTTGGAACTTGAACTCTGTGTTCCAGGTGACAGCTGCCAAGATCGTCCTTCCACCAACTGCCTGCTGGCGCTGAAGGTCAACCTGTGCAGCCACTGGTACTACAGCAAGGCCTGCTGCCACTCCTGCCGCGCCGTACGACCTCCCGCCTCCTAGTACAGGACGGCGCCGCCTCTCTCCACCCGACTGTAACACCAGCCTTGTGAAGGTTATTATGGGTAGGTCTATGTAAACGAGGCTCCACAGAGAGAGGAAGCTGAAAGTCAAAGACTTTAAGAAGCAGAACTTCCTCCAGAAACTGGATTTTTTTAAGATGATTTTGGGTCGTCGAACAAAACAGTTTATCCTGTTGAAGTAGCATTAATAGCATCATTCACGCATGAAACGGAAAGCTAAAACTTGATATTTTTTTTTTAATGATCTCTTTGGAAGTTTCTTTTTCCAGTCTGGAAAAAGAAACTTCCAAATACTGTAAAGTTCTGTAATGTCGCGTTCACACCGAAAAACGACGCCAACTTTTCACGTGGCGGCATCAAAGTCACAACGAAGCTGCGTGTAGACGAGAATGACGCGAGTGGCACATTGCGAGTGAAACAAAATGCATTCATTCGCTTTGAGTTATCTGGTTGCTCGGTGCGAATATATCTTACTTGTATCATTCACACGCGTTAGAAACTTTCAAACCGATCGAGAAATTTGTGTAATTAGATTCTCCAAACGCCACACATCCAGACGTTAGTGCCACGGAAGCTTAACGACGCCATCTGTGCTCAACTCTGGATAGCGTTGTGCGGGTCTGGTTTTCGGACATATCTGTGACTTATCCACTTATTAACACAAAGCAACTGTAGTGTTTACTTCAGTCTTGGTTGATGACAGAGTGAAATTTAGTAAAGAATGTTGCTTGTATCGATTCCCGATGAGCTTATATTTGTAATATAGCTTATATTTTATAATGTCATAATAATAATGTGTTCACATCGAGCGCGATGTTTATTTTCATGTGACTCCACTCGCTCTAACTGTCAGAGCTGTTAGAGCGGGGTAGAGGAATCCCATGTACCCATCTCTTCTGCGATACAAACGTTTCGTTCCACATTAGGACTTTGTCATCTACCATCAACGATGTAAACGCAAGAGCTCATGCCATTGTCCCAGATCGGAACTGACAGCGCCGATAAGCTTCCACCATTTTCGATATGATATCCGGACGTGTCTTATTTGGCCTTTGAGTCCGAATGTATGCAAATTTTTCACTTGATTTTATTTTAATTTTTTTTAATCAAAGCCTCATAGATCGCCTGACATAAATTTGTGAAACTTGTAGCTTTGCATCGACTTTAAAATTTAATCACATGATATAAGAAATTTGCGTTGCATTCAGTGTGTACGCAACAGAATATGTTACTGGTTTATTTGGAGAAAAAAATAGAGAGAATTGGGCAAAAACAATTCATTTTTATTTTGATGAGTACCTCCTGTAAACATAATTAATATCACAGTGAAACTGCACCCTTTAGCCTTGAGATCCAGGATCCATTCAGCACATTTAGTTCAGAAAATCTGCTTTTCTTTTGGGGAATATACAAATATTTTTCAAATTTCCCCCTGCGACCCCCGTGTCGTGCGCCACAGACGCCCCTCCCCTCAC
Organism: Lophius piscatorius; assembly: GCA_009660295.1. Classification (NCBI taxonomy): domain Eukaryota; kingdom Metazoa; phylum Chordata; class Actinopteri; order Lophiiformes; family Lophiidae; genus Lophius; species Lophius piscatorius. Next base: position 16,208 of record VRLP01004310.1, on the reverse strand, counting down.
ATCATGACAGAATTCCTTTATCCTTAAACTGCTGCTCAACTACAAGGTAGCTGTTAACAGCTTCAAACATCATGTGTTGGTGATAATGAGGAGTCGACGTTAAGACGACCTTCCAGACCTCCATCACCCGTTAACCTGCACGCTCACAAAGAACAGACGGATTAAATTATTTCTGCATATACTGCATGACTAAAATTAATGCAGATACTGTTTGTTTGATATAATTTAATTTTGATTCAGTCCTGTGTCTGGTATGTAAAAAAGTTTTTATTTACATTTCACCCCCTGCCGCTCGGCGCCATGCCAGTAAACCCGCAGGATGGAGAAGCGTATTTATTAGTCATAGCACATTTTCATTTAATGCGACGTGCCTGATGGTTATTCATCCGGTCAACTGATGCCAATTCTGCTGTGACGGAGGAGGTAGAGAGTCGGCATAAAACACAGAGACATTCCTGACACTTGAAGTATGGTTGAAATGTATTCCGATGTGTACATGTATTGCTCTTTTTTAACTTTTGTTTACTTTTTATATAACTGATGAGACCATTCGCCAGAATAAAATGATGGCGTCGTACGTCTCTGCAAACCACAGATGTATCAAATTTGAATGTTTCACAGTAATCGTATCAACATAAATATCATTTAATGCTAACACCACGTACACAAGCTAACTTTCCGAGTGGGAGGACAGGCAGTTGGTGACATGAAACCTACACTCTGTCACTCGACACTGTTTTTTAGCTAATGCTGCGTTCAATCTGACCCCACGGCACAATTACACACAGAGTCAATGTAAACTCAATGACTAAAGTAACGCGTATGACGCAAGTAACACAAACGACCCAAGTAATTTGAATGATTGAAGTAACAGAAATAACAGAATTGCAAATGACTCAAGTAACGCAAATGATTCAATTAAAGCACATTATTGAAGTAATGTACATGTCTGAAAAATAAATGACTCGAGTAACATCAATGACTCAAGAAATGTGAATGACACAAGTACCGCGAATGACTCAAGTAACGCGAATGACTCAAGAAATGCGAATAACTCAAATACCGCAACTGATTCATGTTACATAAATGATAGAAACGCAAATGACTCAAGTACCGCGAATGACTCAAGTAACGCGAGTGACTCACATAATCCAACTTACTCAAGTAACGCAAATGATTCATGAAATGTAAATGACAGAAAGGCAAATTACTTGAGTAACAGGTTTGACTCAAGTAACACGATTGACTGAACTAACGTGAATTATTCAAGTAACGCAAATTATTCAAGTAATGTAAATGACAGAAATGCAAATGCCTCGTGTAATGTCAATGACTCAAGAAATGTGAATGACACAAGTACCGCGAGTGACTCATGTACCGCGAATGATTCCTATAACATAAATGCCAGAAACGCAAATTACTTGAGTAATGTTTTTTACTCAAGTAGCACGAGTGACTAAACTAACGTGAATTATTCAATTAATGTAAATGACAGAATTGCGAATGACTCGAGTTACGTAAATGACTCAAGAAATTTAAATGACACAAGTACCGCGAATGATTCAAGTAACGCGAGTGACTCACGTAATCCAATTTACTCAAGTAACGCAAATGATTCATGAAATGTAAATGACAGAAAGGCAAATTACTTGAGTAACATGTTTGACTCAAGTAACACGAGTGACTGAACTAACGTGAATTATTCAAGTAACGCAAATTATACAAGTGATGTAAATGACAGAAATGCAAATGACTCGAGTAACGTGAATGACTCAAGAAATGTGAATGACTCAAGTACCGCGACTGATTCATGTTACATAAATGATAGAAACGTGAATTACTCAAGTAACGCAAATGACGCAAGTATCACGAATGACTCAAGTAATGTGAATGACTCAAGTACCGCAAATGACTCAAGTACCGCGAATGACTCAAGAAATGTGAATGACACAAGTACCGCGAATGACTCAAGTAACGCGTATAACTCAAGTACCGCGATTGATTCATGTTACATAAATGATAGAAACGCAAATTACGCAAGTAACGCGAATGACGCAAGTAACACGAATGACTCAAGTAACACGAATGACTCAAGTAACACGAATGACTCAAGTAACACGAATGACTCCAAACGTGAATGACACAAGTAAGGCGCATGACATTAGTAACGTGAATGGCGTTACTAATATGAATGTTGTGATGCTTGATTTAATTGCATCATATTTGCGTGGCGCTTTGATATGAATGTCCATCAACGTTGAGGATGAGTCTACCTCTGAATCATTTTGTGAACCTGGACCCAGCATTTTCAGACATATCTCTGTCTTCTTTAGCACTTTGAGATTTGATCCAGATGTAAAGTGCATTATAAATTAAATGTATTATTATTATTATTATTCTCAAGAAATACAAAGCAGCCCTTGTGTTTACTTTGCTCATTAGAATGACGATTGTATACATAATATTTATTTATACAGCAGTTTTAAATAAAGTAACAAAGTCCTTTACATGATAAAATAAAAATAAAATGACAAACAGTGATAAAATTGTAATTGAACAACACAAAATGATTAAAATAGACAATTGGAAAAACAGGGTATCCAAAAAAAAAAGGTTGAAACATAACAAATAAAATTCATATTAAGATCCCAGTAAAAGTGCATTTATAAAGGTGAAATAGTGGAAAAAAACGTTGTATACATTGTTCCTGTATATTTGCAGCTTTTGCGTTATCCAGACAAGCATCGCAATTGATTCAAAATGGATCGCCTGCGAGTAACGAAGCGCAAAAATGAGCATTTTGTTGTAAATACAGCATTGAAACCTAAAAGTCAGTTTTTTAAAAGTTCTGCATTCAGACGAGAATGGTGTGTAAATGATTCTCCTACACACGGCTCAGCTAAAACGACTGAAAACGGTGTTGTTTGTACACAAGACCAGATGTTGGTTGAACGCGACCATTAATGAAGTGGGACTCTGACACCACCGCCATTTTTACAAGAATTGCATTTTGACCGTTTACACAGAGTTTTCAAAAGATTACTGTCCGGGACTCATTTTATAAACAGAACGAAAGTTTCATCATTTTATGTGTAAACTGTTTTCCCTCTAAGCTGAAAGGAATTCTCTTCAAAACCACTTCAACTGATGTTGAACACGCCACGCCAGCAAAAGCAGGTCATTTAAAGCAAAAACACGTTTTGTTTACCCATACAGGTGGTTTTTTGTGCCTTAACCTAGCCAGACCTCATCAAATTACAGAAAATTGGAATGTAAATAAACATATCTGTGGTTTCCAGATGTGTGCGGTGCACATTTAATTTGTCTGTTGAGTTGAACTGATACCTCTTTGTACAAAACTAAATATGGGAATTGTGTACTGTTGATAATAAACTGAAAACTTAATGGTAATGACTTGTATTTCAATTAAATAACATTTCCAAGAAACCTGAGCGTTTATGTAATTGTTTTTTTATAATATGAATTAGATATTTATGCTGACCTTGCATGTTTCAAAACTGTACTTTTAAAAAAGCAAAAGTTCTTAACATTAACATAACCTTTATTACACCATAGATAGTATTCTTATGAGGGTGTAGATCATGATAGATGTCGCATTTTTATTGACACTGTAAATGACTCTCATTGACAAACAAAGCCGTGACAGTAGGTTCAGGTTTGCAAATGGCGCCCCCATCTGGTCAATGTGACGGCATCGAGCGGCTAATCTATCCACAGAAGCTGAGAGGAAATGGATGCAAGAAGACAATTCATTTAAAACGGCTGCTCCAAAACCTTAATATTGCTAGTAATGATTGTAGAAATAATAATAAATGTGTATTAACTATGTAATAACCATGTAATTATTTGATGTTCAATTTTTCTGATGATGAACAGCGAATTCTTAATATACGTGCTTTCATTCAGAAATACCAAAGTGTGTTATTATTTTTGCCAAATCGTCTGTTTTTAATTGCTCAATTCCACAAAACTTTTCAAACATTTTCCGAACAGCATCTGTCGACAGAAAGATGTGTTTGAGAGGAAAGGAAGCAGAAATCACAGTCACTGGATCTTTGAATGCCCCAGAAAAGCCCTTTAAAATGAGATCACTTTGATTCCACACACTGAAACTCTCAGACACCGACGGGATTAATCGTCTCCACCTCTTCAATGTCGGAGCAATCATCAAAAATCGACAGAAAACACAACCTCATGATGACAAATCTACACACAAGTGAGCACAAACATCAACCTGAAGCTCTGGAGAATCTCTGCTGGGGAAGATATATATATATTTTTTTTTATAGTTTATTCATTTTTAAGCCCTCTATTAAAAATGTGACTTTGTAAAATTCCACGTGTGATAATATCAGTGATATCAACTCCTGTCTAGAATGAGAAAAAAAGGATATATCTATTATTAAAATTGACTAGGCCTCCAGATCTCAAGCCAGTCCAACATCTTTGGGATGTTTTTGAAAGACGAGTCCAGTCCATGGAGGCCACGTCTCACAACTTCCAGGACCTGAAGGATCTGCTGCTAACGAACGTGTGAGTAATAGAACATAAAGTTCTTACAAAAGCATTTATTTGGCGTTAATGAGGTGACGAGAGAAATGTATTAAAAGAGGAAGAACAGAAAAAGCATTGTGTTTGTGTGAACATCCACGTTTATAGTTATACACTGTATAAAATAAATACATCACAGTCTTGTGGTTTTTTATAAGTACACTGTATACTATCGGTATAGAGGCTGCTGCAGGTTCGGTACCGGAGACGGGTTCTAGCGGAGATCTTTAACGGTTTCCTAGACTAAGAAAATTCTCTGTGCCGGAATGTGAAGTCCGTAAATAAATGTTAGCGCTCGCTCTACTGGCTCAGGAAACAGTTGTGTATTTATATATTCATTTTTCTACTTCAAAAAAAAAAGTTTTGTTGTATTTTTTTCTTCGGGGACATATCCCATGAAAAGGTCTCAGCTTCCTCGTCTGTGGTTCTGGGCTCGGAGCCCATTGGATCTACGCGCTAGTTGAGAATGTATCTGTGGCAGAGCCACATAAAGTCCAATGTAAGCAAACCCGTTGTTGACGCCCTCAGATGCGATAAGTATCCGATCCAAACCCAAACAGGAAAATGTTTTAAAATTTTGATATTTGCATTCAGATTTCTTTTTTTCAGCTCTTTCCCATTTTAGGGGAGTTGCCGAAGTGGATCGCCTCGTTCTGCACATTGATTTGATTTAATTTCAGATGGCTTTCCTGACACAACACCCCTCTTTATCCGGGCCTGGGACCGGCACTAGATGTGGTTGGGGAGGCTGGTACCACTAAAGACCTCGCCTAAGAATCCACACTGGTTTTCTGCCCACGCCCTCTTTTGACTGGGATTTGAACCCCAGTCTCTGGGACCAAAGTCAGTGGTTTAACCCACTGAGCTCCCCAACTGCTGTATTTGTATGCAGATAGATAAAAAAACAACTCATTATTATATCAGCCTGTTAATATAAATGTCCTCCGTCAGGATAAAACGTGGGTCTGCATCATTTTTTCTTCTAATTTAAAAAAAGAAATTAGGTGATGAACATGAGCGTAACCGCGTGGAAAATGTTGAACAATTCTACATTCTATAAATATCCAACGTCTTTCTTTTTTCATGTTTTAATGAATACTATGGGATTTATTGACAACTAGAAGAGACTCATCCTTTAAAAAAGACTCACTTTAGCCTGAACCTTCACCTTACTTGCTAATGGCGCTCGCAAGGCATGAGTTTCCTATTCATACATGACTTTTCCCATGATTTTCTTTTCCTGAATTTCTGTCTCTTCTGCGGTGCTTTCAGAACCAAGTACCTGTACCAGGTGACAAACTCTCCCTCTGAATATTGTTCATACATTTAAATACATACACCATATTGGTTAGCTTTTTCTCCTGGCTAGTAGTCTTTTACACGATTCAGGGTCCCGATTAGTCCCTTGGGGTCCGTCAGAAAACAAACGTCTGCCTCCAGCTGATGTTCCAGAGCTGTAGGTAAATCAGCCTTTCCTCCAGGCCAGCAGGGCGGCGCTGTCCCCACCCTGCCCACTCTTAAACGTCGGTGCTGACACTGTGGTTGACCACCTGCCTCATGGTGAGGGATCGGATGAGGTTGAGCTTCTCGTAGAGGCTGGCCAGGTCCATGGGCAGTTCCAGGTCCTCTTGCTGGACAGTCCTGTAGCTGATCCTGCGGCCGCCGTTGCACAACCTCTCCGGGTGCTGCAGGTAGAAGGGCAGCGAGCAGCGGGCGCAGGAGGGGCAGAAGGCATGTGAACGCTGGCACCTGCGAGGCGGCGGCGGTGGCGTGGGGGGGTAGTTGAGGGGCCCGTTGGCCTCAGTGAGGAAGGTGGGAGCGTAGGTCTCTGGTTCCTCGCCGTAGTGTTCCAGCCTTGGAGGCGTAGGGGGAGCGGAAAGAGCGAGGGGGTGGATTGGCGACATGCTGTCCAGCTCCGGTTCGTCCTCTTCCCCCTTCTCAGACTCCTCCCTCTTACAGCAGTAATACTTTATTGGTCAACCACAGAAAAAAAGGAGAACTACAGTCAAAAGTTGGGATGTCAACACTGATATTTATTGTTAGCATGTTAGCATGTTAGCATGTCGTTGATGGTACTGAGTTCACATGGAGTGTTACCTCTTTGAAGTTAATGTCTACACCCAATTTATTACTCCAGCAAATATCACCTCAGGATCAGGTCTTCGAGTGTGTGCTTGGATCCAAAACCCAGGTTTTGGGTGATTTGGGCTGGAGGTCTTGAAGGATTATTAAGTCTTTGGGGGTCTAACTGTAAAAAAGTGTTTTTCGTAAAAAAAAAAAGTTCCCCCTAGTGAGTGAAATCTGATAAATAGGAAATGCTTTGCCTTCGATGTGAACACACCATTAAACCCTTTCCCACCGAGCTGGTTCCAGGGCTAGTTTGGAGCGTGAGCCTGACTTAGAACCAGTTTGTAGCTTTTCGACAGCCTAAGCACCAGCTCCTGGCACCAACCCTTTGCTGGGCTAGAGCCAAGAACCGATTACATCATACGGTGGAGTAACGGTGGACTCTGACTTGGCTCCTTGCTAATGGAAAAGCGTGTAATACCTCTCACTGCCAGGAGGGGGAGAGAGAAATTCAACACTGTAGCTTTAAATAGTCAGAAAGTCGTACCTGCAACCTACATAAACACAGTACAGCGACGATGGTCAGTAGGATGACTGTAGCCAGAATTCCTCCTGCGATGACCACTGTCCCGGCTGACATTCGAAATCCTCTCCATCAACAGCCTGCAGGATGGAGGAGAGGGAGGAGGAGAATAAGGGAAGGATTAAAGGAGAGGACAAAAGGAAATTGTGTGTGAGGAGAGACTGAGAGGCGGATGGAGGAGGAGAGGGAGGAGAAACTAGACTAGGAGAGGTGAGGAGAAGGAAGCGAGGAAAAGACAGAACATGGGTCAGAAAATGTTTGAAGGTGGAGGAAGAAAAGATAAGAAAACTGGAGGAGCGGGGGAAACGGAGAAACAGCAGGAGGTGAGAAGATAATGTTTTCTTGTTTTCTCTGACCCATCATCTATCGGTACTGGTGTTCCACAGGGCTGTGAGCTCTGACTCCCCTTCTTTGGACCACTTTGGTAGGTCCAAAGAACCACTGCGGGCCAGGAACACTCAACAGGACCTGAAGTTCTGGAGATGTTCTGAGAAAACGGAGACTACGGATTTTAGCGTACAACTCTGATTTAAAACCAAACTAAAGCCATGGGATGTTCCAAACGACAAAGTTCTGACTGCAAGGGTTTGGGCTTGAACCTATGAGGTTCTGATAAGTAAAGAACCAGTCCACTTCCTTACCTACCCAAAAGTTCTGCCCCAGGTGAGGCTCGAACTCACAACCTCGGCATTGCTCTACAGAGTACTGTCTTATAAGTACCGCGCGCTAACCGATTGCGCCACTGGAGCCACAACAAACATCCGAAGAAAGTCTGACCCAACCCGACTGGAACCGGGCCCAACCCATGGTACTGGACCAGCTAAAGTCCATAATCTTTATTGGGTTTATATTTTACTGTTAGCAATTGTTCCTGCAAAAAGGAGAAGGAAAAAAACAAGTCCTACGCCGTCGTCCATGACGACAATGATTTATCCCATAAATGCCCCCAATCCCCTGCGTTGTACAAACCATCCCTCTGATTCAACTCTTCAACTAATGTCCACAATATTTATCCTAAAAAAACTTATTGTGATTTACATAACCCTTATCTGGAGAGTGTGACCCGCCTTTCTTCTCAACAGAACAGAACCAGAATGTGTCGGCAGATCAGGACGGCTCTGAGATGGAGCTATGAGTTATTAATAAAGGCGGGTAAAAGTCCAGACGGGCTTTTAATGCCATGAGAATGGAGATGAGTCCTACTTAATGCTCAGCATGTTACGGACTAACTGCATTCCATTAAACTATTTGCATATTTCAGTTGAAGGCTGAATTCTCCCGCCGCAGCCTGACAATTAAACGATGAGGCGGTCATCAGAGCGAAAGGGAACATCGCCGCCCCCGAGAGCTTTAACCTCCTGGACCGATGACACGTTCACATTATGGATAAAACGATGATGTGCTGCACTTCAATGACCCCCTGAACAGAAAGACGTTAATATTATAATTATATAATTGTATTGAGCTAAAAGCATAAACTAATTTTGTTACTTTAGAATGTTTTAATAATAGCACAAAAGTCACAAAAGAAATTTAAACTAGACAAAAATACTTGAATTCAAGCAATTTGTGCTGATTATAAGCCTCTTCAGTGACTTTGAGAATCTACACTGATCAGCCATAACATTATAACCACTGACAGTTCAAGTCAGAATAACCTTATTAGTTATATACTATAAAACCATGGAAACCAGATAATATATCCCACCCACTGACAGGTAACTATGGTAACCAGATAATATATCCCACCCACTGACAGGTAACCATGGAAGCTAGATAATATATCCCACCCACTGACAGGTAACCATGGTAACCAGATAATATATCCCACCCACTGACAGGTAACCATGGAAGCTAGATAATATATCCCACCCACTGACAAACCATAGTAACCAGATAATATATCCCACCCACTGACAGGTGGGTCAGCCACTGACATTAATTTAATTTAAAAATGTTTTTAATTAATTTGAGAATTAAGAGATTAAAGTCAGAATTCTGGGTTTAAAGTAATAATTCTGAGAATGAAGTAAAAATTCTGACTTTAAGAGTTATAGAAGAAAAAAACCTTTCTGGCCCTAATCCTCTTCCGTACATTTCTCAAACTACTTCCGGCCGGGATTCTAATTCAAATGTTATCAAAAGTAGCCAAAGGTTTGAAACCTTCAGAATTGATCTAAATCAATAGATTAGAATGAATTATCTTACATGAAATGAAGTTAAGACAGAGATCCGGTTTGGGTTGGGTTCGTTCAGAACCATCTTAAAAGAACCGGACGCAGGAACATCCGGTCTGAAGATGTTCTGATTCATCGAATAAATGTATATTATTCATTTTTCTACTGGTTCTGATTTATTTCTCATGTGTGAATTACTTATTTATGTGTTTCCTGCTGATCCAGAACATCATTTTTTTTAAATCTCAGATACTTTCCTGGTTAAATAAATGCTTTAAACCCGAATTTATAACCCAAAGATCATAAAGCGACGATTTTCCACAACTTTTTGGATTTTTTTTACGAACATAAAATGATAAATAATTATGTTTCTGAATGATTCGATAAATAATGATCTGATTATTTATTTATTTATAAGAATAAAAATTAATTAATTAATTGAAAAGCCTCGCTCACAATAAAACCCATTAAATAATAATAATTAACCAAGTTAACATTCATCTATATCTACTTTATTTGAAACGGAAAATGATATATAATAATCTAATATTATAACAATAATCCAAACTTTAAGAATTAGACATGATTTATCCGATTTAATTTGGCGCTTTTAACGCTTTGGAGACGTTTTGGCGCATTTTACGCGCCGCAATTCTTCCTCGCGCCATGGATCGAACCTCTCCTGCAGAAAACCCAATCCATCCGCACCACTCATGCTCCTCGGAACCCGAACCTAGCTCATGATCTTACCCAGTACATCAGGGTTAGGCTCGTCCCATGGTGCGCCTCCAGATCCAGAACCTCCTGCGCACCAGGTTTGGGAGTTCAGAGTCGAGTTACAGCAAGGGGGAGGCGGAACCGAACCTGCAACCTTCAGCAAACAGCGGGTTCTACATCGGAGATCTGCTGGTGCGTCAAAAACGCACATTTCTTCCCACCAAACTTTTACTTCATCCTTAATTTCCCGTCATCCCTCTGGAGAAGTTTGCGCAGATTAAAACTCCAACATGAAACATTTCCTCTCCTGGTCCCGGTTCGGTGTGAGTCCCAGCAGAACCTTGGACAAAAGAAAACAGCAGATCCACAAGCTGAAGCGCACAGGAGGTCGAGATGTTGTGATAATAGGGGGGTGGGGGGTGATCCGGTCTCATGCAGCGCGCGCTGCAGCACAATCTGTGTGGAAGAGTTCTGCGTCACTGATGGACACGACCGGATTACGTCACACCTTATTTGAAGTAATCACATTTTTACGGAAGTAAAAACCATAAACAATGATTTAGTTGGAAAGAAGGAATAACTTACAAAAATATTAAACTTAAAGACAGACACGTATCAGGTAGGTGGTTTTAATGTTTTGGCTGATGGGTGTATATTTGATTCAGGTGTTCAGAACATTTAACCCAAAACGTTGGTTCTGATCTGGTGAACAACAGGACATTTTTACTGCTAACATATTTATTGTTTAATAAAAAATCCTTTGTCTTCTTCCTTCAGCACCGCAGCCATAGGTGGTGGTCCGGACCCACACTGGGCCAGGACAGGAGAGCCAGCACATCAGAACCAGAACCTGGCCGAGCACAGGAGAGCCAGCTGGTCTGGACTCCGCGGTTCACCTGGATCTCAAGGACGAGGGACACCATTGAAGATGTTGAATGGAGGTTCTGGACGGGAGAGAACCAGTCTGACCATCTGGGTCAGACTGGAGCGACCCTGGGTCAGACTGGAGCGACCCTCTCTAAATGGGTGGAGGTCCCCGCCTCCACCTATCACCCACTTACACTTACTAACCCTCTCTTTGTACCAACACCTACTGGAGGTTTAGAACCTCTGACTTCCCACCGTGTAGTCAGAACCGAAGACGCCCCTGGAATGAGAGGTGAAATGTCTTCAACCCACATGGATTAGTAACGGGTTCTTCCACGTTTGGTAGAAATCTACCAACTAGTGATGACAAAACCCTACAACTAACCAACCAGTCGGTCAGCCAGCCAAAGGACTGACTGACAGACAGACCAATCAACCAACCAACTGACCAGCCAACCGAATAGCAGATTAACCAACCTACCCAACCAACCTACCAGCTGATCAACCAACATATCCAACCAACCAACCAACCAGCCGATCAACCAACATATCCAACCAACCAACCAGCCGATCAACCAACATATCCAACCAACCAACCAGCCGATCAACCAACATATCCAACCAACCAACCAACCAGCCGATCAACCAACATATCCAACCAACCAACCAACCAGCTGATCAACCAACATATCCATCCAACCAACCAACCAACCAGCCGATCAACCAACATATCCAACCAACCAACCAGCCGATCAACCAACATATCCAACCAACCAGCCGATCAACCAACATATCCAACCAACCAACCAACCAGCCGATAAACCACGTCAGGATCCAGCGAACCAACACCTGAAGGTCCAACAGAGAAACGGTCCCGGTTACAAACTCGTCCTCCTTGGAGGAAGCAGAAACTTTTATGAAAGTGTGACTTTCTGAATTCATCACATCAGGATCTCCAGAAAAGGAAACCAGAACGGATTAATTACCGATTGAATCTCCTCCCTGACTCCTCGCTCCTCCGCTGTCCGCGTCGAGCGGCGGGAGGCCGAGGAAGAAGAGATTTTACCGTGTGAATAATTGAGAGGATGAAGGCGGCAGAGATTCGGGCGTATTGTAGCGACAGCAGCGTGAAATATTAATGAGAGGAGATGTTGGAGGTCATCTCTCCTCTCATCTGCTGCTCCTGCTCCACCTCAACATCCACCCTGCTGCCTTTCCCCCAGGAGGGTCCCGCCTTCAGCATCGGAGACAGGGTCCGCAGAACTTTAGCGACGCCACGCATCGCCCTGACGTTTACTTAGTTTGGAGGAAGAGGAGGAATAGGAGGAAGAGTTTGCCCTGACGTTAAGTTTCATGCCAGTCGCTTAAAAGATCAAAAACAGAAGCTGTACCCCCGACAAGTCCCCAGTCCCCTGCGTTGTACAAGCAACCCCCCTGATATAATCACATCAAATATGAACTTAGAGTAAAACATGAACTTTTAGAGTAAAACATGAACTTTCAGAGTAAAACATAACTTTCAAAGTAAAACATGAACTTTCAGAGTAAAACATGAACTTTCAAAGTAAAACATGAACTTTTAGAGTAAAACATAAACTTTTAGAGTAAAACATGAACTTTTAGAGTAAAACATAAACTTTTAGAGTAAAACATGAACTTTTAGGGTAAAACATGAACTTTCAGAGTAAAACATGAACTTTCAGAGTAAAACATGATATTTATAAGTTCCCAATCGGATCAACGGTTGGAGAAATTACACTTCGAAACCTTTTGGAGATAAAGCTCCCCCTAGTGTCGGAAATATGCGAAACCCACATTTCCCCAAAATCAATCCAGTTCTTCCTCTTTGATGTCACTGTGTGTTCTGACTCCTTTCTATCAGAACCAGGAGGAACTTTCGCAGCAGTCTGTGCTACATGAACCACACCCAGAACCAGCAGAGTCCGCTTGAACATGTGGTTCTGTTGCATGCGTTCAGCTGTCAGTAGTTATAATATTTTGGCTGATTGGTGTATGTTTAAAGCAGCATAGGATTATCTACATAATATTGATGAAAGTATCACTGGTGCTGGGACCGACCCAAACTCAACACGATCCAATCCGTTTGGAATGAAGACTTAAATTTAAATAAAACAGGCGGTTTTATTTATTCCAGTTCAAAACGTAGATTTTTACAAGGATTAAACTTTAAATAAATCAGAACACTAGCAGCTCTCTGTTTCCAGCACCGTCCCTCTCTCTGCCGGTACCGTGAGACAAACGGACTCTGAGTGTGAGTGGCCCACTCAGCATCCATCTCAGAATCAGGACCATGGATTATCTTACAGCGGAGAACGTCCTCCAGCGGGAAGGTCGGGTGAAGGTCTCGCATATGGACGGAGTCCATCCTCCATATGCAGGTCCAGTTTGGTACAACGCAGGAGATCGGGGACTTTTCCGGGTTATTGCCCCTGCTGAACGTTTGTTGGTTAAGAAATGTATTCGGTTCAGGAGTTTTTAAAATGTTGGGAACACTTATAGTTGTTTTTATTTTTAAAAAAAAGGCTGATGGCGGAGGTTCACCTCGCCAAAGATGGCCGCCGCAGCGCTCATTAAAGCGGTTCTGGTTCAACAGTCGGCGCCGACAAACTGACCCGCAGCTTTGGACCACCGCACCAAGCTGGCTGTGACACTTCCTGTCCCAGCCGAGGCCCGCCGGGTTCTGGTGCAGAAATAACACCAAAGGTTTCCGGCATTTTCAGAGCGTGAATGTCTTAATGTTCTTTTCTTTTTAGCAGAATGTCCCCAATCCCCTGCGTCTTACATGTTAATCCCCCCGCTGATTGATAACCTCTTTTTTGAAAGACGTTTTGAAGAATCACAAATCTGGAGTCACATGTTGATTCTGTGATGAACTGGTAACTGGACCGGGGTCTCCCCTGCCTCTCGCCCATCAGAACCAGCTGGGATAAACTCCGCCCCCTCTTGACCCGAACAGGTCGGATGGATGGTTCCCTTTGAACCCAACTTTTATCCCCTTTGAGTTGAAACCAGGAGAATGTGAGAACAGATCGGACCTCTGATGTAACACCTCTGACAGAACTCTGTGTGGACCCAGAGTGGACCTCCTCCTCAGACCCGGCCCGTCAGCTGACAGGTGTCTACTGTTTCCTCCAATATTTAGTCTAGAATTCCTCGGTGAGCGGAGCCGCTGACGGTCCGACGGACCTTTGTTATGGTTTCATCTTCCTGCAGGTTCTCCGTGACGGGTCGGGCTCCTGGACGGGTCTCTGCCGGTTTGGAGAACGTCGAACTGTAAAATCAGCAGGTGAGTGAAATGCGATGTTGGCGGGTTCTGACCCGAGTGTTTATAGACTATATGGACTAATCCTCTCGTTAAAGCCCGTGATGGCGGGCCGCCCTCCTCCTGCGTCATGAGCAGAATTCTGGGTCTGGATCCGCTCAGAGAGCCGTCTGAACCCGGAGCGGTTCTCGCCCCTCAGAACAAACAGAGGAAGTCATTTTGGACTTTAATAACAAGCTTCTGTTCTGGTCCGATTACAACGGTTACACTTCATAATCGGTTTCTGAAAGGAAACATAAACTCGGGTCGGGTCGTGAAGTCAGAACAGCAGTGATTATCTCGCTGGAATGGCGCCCGGCAGTTGCATTGTGGGATGTGTTAGCATGAATTTTTTCATCGGAGTTTCCGTTTGAATCAGAGAGGATCAGAAGGACCGACCACTGGGTCAGAACATCTCCAGAACTGGTCCAACTACACCCGGCTGTAAAGATGAAAACACTAACCACTCCACTAAAAACATTGATATAGCTAACGGCTCCAGTGGCGCAACCGGTTAGCTTATAAGACAGTACGCCGGAGAGCAATGCCGAGGTTGTGAGTTCGAGCCTCACCTGGAGCAAAGTTTTAGGGGCGGCTGGGAGGTCCGAAGTTTGGTTCTGGGTGCCGTATAGTCTGCCCACTGGAGGATTGATGAAATCCAGAGAATAGACAGGTTTCATCTCTGTTACTACCTCCTCACAAGAGGGGCCACTCAGACCCCCCCCCCCCACCCTTCTGCGTCTGTTGACCAGTACTTCCTCGAAAAAAAGGCTGTGGTCCGTTTTCACACTAGAAGATTTCTGTTATCATATTTTTTTAGGATTTTATATAACAAAAACTTGTGTGTTTATAAACAACAAGAACCTAAAAGGCTTTAAGGGTGACAGCGAGGGAAACGGCGTCCGACTCCAGGACTGACGTAACGTTGGAGAACAGATTAGAAGCTCCGGCGTGTTTTTGTCAAAGAGTTTACAGTTTTACTACAAAATCAGATGTAAACACAAAAGACAGCTCCTCCAAAAACACGTTTGTTCAGAGCAAAATCAAACTAACTCCACCTGATTATTCTGGAAACTCACGAACAGAACACAGAAATGTTTTTATGTGTGTCGGGTTTGGATTTTTATTTTAGGAGGTCAATCAGGGCTCCAGTGAATAAAGTTAGTTTGAACGCTTTTGTTTATTGTCAAAGTCTTTATAGTGAGGGTAAGTGTATATATACTGTTTATAGTCTTGTTTATAGTATATATACTGTTTATAGTGTATATATACTGTTTATAGTGTTGACTATAGTATATATAGTATTTATAGTGTATATAGTGTTTATAGTCTTTATAGTGAGGTTAAGTGTATATATACTGTTTATAGTGTTGACTATAGTGTGTATATAGTGTTTATAGTGTATATAGTGTTTATAGTGTTTATAGTGAGGTTAAGTGTATATATAGTGATATTTACATTGTTACCTAATGTTTATAGTATTTATAGTGATTTATATAGTGTTTATGGTTGATATAGTGTTTATAGTGTTTTTAGTGTTTGTAGTGTTTATAGTGTACAGAGTGTTTATGGTATATATGGTGTTTATGGTGTTTATAGTGTATATAGTGTTTATGGTGTATAAAGTGTTTATAGTGTTTATAGTGTTTATAGTGTTTATGGTGTATATAGTGTTTATAGTGTTTTTAGTGTTTATAGTGTACAGAGTGTTTATGGTGTATATGGTGTTTATGGTGTTTATAGTGTTTATAGTGTATATAGTGTTTATGGTGTATAAAGTGTTTATAGTGTTTATAGTGTTTTTAGTGTTTATGGTGTTTATAGTGTACAGAGTGTTTATGGTGTATATAGTGTTTATGGTGTATAAAGTGTTTATAGTGTTTATAGTGTTTATGGTGTTTAT
>VRLP01004309.1:0-50836 GCA_009660295.1 Lophius piscatorius | reverse complement strand
TTATATAGTTATTATTTTATTTTTTATTGATGCTTTTATCTGCTTTTGCTTTGTAGCACTTTGAGATTTGATCCAAATGTAAAGTGCATTATAAATTAAATGTATTATTATTATTAGAGGACTAGCAATATTAGGACTTTGAGATTTGATCCAAATTTAAAGTGCATTATAAATTAAATGTATTATTATTTTATTATTATTTAGAGGTCGCTCGGCCTTAATACTACCCTCTTTTCTTTTTTTGACAGTTGGATCAGAAATATGCATACCATAAAAAGTATAAAAAGAAACAAGAAATATGCACAACTGTAGTTCACCAGAGGTAATTTTGTAGGGATCTGGCAGACAGTCCTCATGCTCTTCCTCGTACAAAGTTGCAGATACCGGTCATGTTGGTGGTATATTGTCCAACTCTCCGCGTTTAACGGCATGTCCATTTTATCCTGAGACTCAGCAAATCTTCTTGTGACGGCACATAGTGATGCACCATCATGGAGGATGGCGCATCACTATGCTACAGGTTCCATACTGTGCAACCTGTACCATATCAGTAAATAGAAGAGAACTAGCAAAATGCATATAACTACAGAAAAATCTCCCAGGAAGAATGAGGAGAAAAAAAAAGGTCCGTGGCCACCACCTTTAGAACCCTTCACTTTTATAGAGTTGTCTTTATGTTGCCTCTCCTCCCCACAGGTTGTCACATTAATTTTCACCAAAGCAGGTGAAATGGATCGACCTCCACCTATGCTTCCTAACGGGATAGAATTATATCACAGATGTTTTTAACAGACTCTGTCATACTGTGATGATTAAATGTTCCCTTCATTTTTTTGAATAGTGTATTTCGAGTACTTAATTTTTTTCGTATTTTATTATCTTGTAGCATTTTGGTAAATTGGTTTCGTTCATCTTTTCCCTCATCAATCTACACTTCATACTGCATAATAGAGCAAAAACAGAATTTTAGAATTTTTTTTGTATATCTATCAAAAAAGGAAAAACTGAAATATCATTGATTCAAGTATTCAAACCCTATACTCAGTTCAAACACTTTTGGCAGCAATTATAGCCTTGAGTCTTGGGTATAAAACAACAAGCTTTTCACTCCTGGATTTAGAGGGCCTTTTTTTTTTTTTATATCATTCTTCTCTGCAGATCCTCTCAAACACAGGCAGGTTGGATAGGGACCGCCAATGAAAAGCCAGTTTGAGGCGTCTCCAAAATTGTTCAGTTGACTTCAAGTCAAGTCTCTTCTTGTGTTGTCTTGGCTTTGTGCTTAAGGTTATTGTCCTGTCCGAAGGTGAACCTTTCAGCCCAGTGTAAAGTCCTGAGTGCTCTGGAACAGGTTCTCATTAAGGATATGTCTATACTTTGCTTTGTTCAGCTTTCCCTCAACCCTGACCAATTTCAGTCCAAGCCACTGAAAAAAAAAACTACGGCATGAGGATATCACCACCATGCTTCTTGGGACTGGGCAGGTGATGGGCAGTTCCTGGTTTCCTCCAAACATGACACTTAGAGTTGAGAAAACAGGGAAAACAATTGAAACAGTTCAATTCCATATGTCTTCAGAGAATAGACTCTTGTTTCTCATAATCAATGAGCAGAGGCTTTCGGCCTGGCCACTCTGCCATAATCCAGAATTGTTAGAAGTGAAGGTTAACCTTCTGCAATTTTTTCAAATCGCCACACAATATCACTGAACCTCAGACAGCTATCAGCAGGTTCTATGTCACCGCTCTCTCCAAGGCGCATCATTCCCCAATTGTTCAGTTTGGCTGGGTGAGCAGTTTTAGGAAAGGTCCTTGTTCCAAACTTCTTCAATTTCAAGAACTAGGGAGTCTTTAATGCACCAGATTTTTTGTTTAGCCTTAACACGCTCTTGTCTCTGAGGCAGGCAATTTCATCCATCTCATGGCTTGGTTTTCGCTCTGATAAGCATTGTAATCTTGTGTATGCCCTGCCAAATTATGTCTAATCAATTAAATTTATCATATATGTACTACAATGGAGGTATATAAACATTAGTTTCATGTTTCAAAGAGAAACGGGAAACACCTGAGCTAAATTTTAATTGTCATTGCTGTGTGTCTTAATATCTATGTCGATGTGATATTTCAGCTCTTCTTTAATAGTAATGCAAACATTCTTAAAATTCTGTATTCGCTTTCACAAAACAATTTAATCTAATCTGCTAATTTTTTTTAATTAATTTGTGATTAAAAATGTTCAGATGTTAAGATTTCAAATTGGGTTAGAACAATCCCGAGTTTAGGAATGACAGCTCTCAGCTAATGAGAGCTTCGCTCAATAAAGACCAAGGCGGTCTACAGGCGGCCAGATCACTTGTTGACTCCTTTTTGTCAATTCTAATGACCAGAGAAAATAGATTAGAACTTGCAACCTCTGCAGAGTGCTGCTAATTATTGTATTACCTGCTGCTTGGACATTGAGTGCACATCAGACTGGAATCAAGTTAATGATTCTAGTTTAGAAGCTACACTGAAGAGTTAAATAATGTAATCTCTTGGGAACATGCATTATCTGCATTTATGATGACTCTGTATAAACTTCATACAGTCATTTCATGTTTGTTTTAGGTTGTTTTTCTTCTGATAGATAACAAATCCCCATCACCTTTTGCTGTTTAGACTGTTCTGTCCTGAAGCTGCAGGAATGTCATATGGAAAACTTAGCAAACTTTTTTTTTGTGTGAATTACTTTTCAAATATCATCCTTACCATGGTTGACTGCCAGAACATTGCGACTGTTCATCTTAACAAAACTTCTCAGAGGAAGCTGGGCATGGTCGATCCCCAGCGCCTTCGCCCTTTCAAAGGTGATCCCCTGCCAACATGATGGTATAGTGAGGAGCAGTTCAAACCAAATGGTATCACTGCGTCAATTCAAACACACCTTATGATGGTTATGGTCTACAAGGCCTCCTATCACATATGCCTTTTTTTGGTCCAGCTCGACTAACACGTTGGGAGACTCTGACGTCAGGTAGATGAGCTCCTCCTTTGTCACGACTTCACTGTAGTGCTCCGTTTTAATGTTTATGTCCTGCACACAAAGTAGCATAAATGAAGCACTGCATAAGCTGACATACTTGCACAAGGACATGAGTTAGGAGGTTAATATTACATAAAAATTACTTTTATTTGAATAAACAATATTAATAACAAGACTAGACTCAAAGATAACTTGCGCTGAACAGTTTGTGTGTGAATGAAACCCGTGGTGCTCATATTAGTAGCATCAAATATTACAAATTCATCGAAGGGATAAACATAGAAAGATGAAGCAAAAATAGCCAAAATGATGATAATTCATAACTCAAACGTACTTCCACGTCTCCTGTACATTGTCATCAACCAAACCTCAAAAAGGTAGTGAAAAGTCAAAATTGTGGACGGGGTGTTTATGTAGCTAAAAAGAAAATGCATTTAATTTACTGGGTGCCTTTATTCCAAATAAAATAAGTTCAAAGAGATTTATTTGCCACTTCCGCAAGTACAGATGATTCAGGTATTTTGGAATTTTTGGTTTAAACTCTCTAAGTCAATTGTGTTATTATGTAAGTCCCACTTTTGCTCCCAAAACAGTTGTGATCTGTCAAGTCATGGACTCAACATGACCTGTTTGCTATGGTGTCTGATACTATAGCAAAGATGTTAGCAGTAAGCCTTTTTGAGTCCATTAAGTTGTAAGGTGATGCTTCCACATAACCAACCTTGTCCAGCAACCCCCAAAGCGCGAGTGGATCCCACGACCCCGCCAAGCGAGACCCGCCCAGAACCCCGTCACGCAACGGAAAAACATGAGGGGTGGACAGAGATCCCAGCAGGGGTTCTTAGTTTCCTAAAACCACCGGATCCCCAGTGGTTCCCCTTATCTTGGATTATTGTAGTCGCCATCTGGAGCCCTGTTCTGTGAATGCTGACTCGTGTTGTAAAAGCGCTTTGAGTAGTCAAGCAGACTAAAAAAGCGCAATCTAAGTACAGTCCATTTACCATTTAGGCAGCCTTCTGCTGCTCCACAAGGACAATAGCAGTGTGGACACAAAAATATTTGTTACATACATACTTACACTACACCATTGGTATGCTCCTTTCCGCACAGTATATAGGGCCCAAAAACATATGTGGCTAAAGGGTGGAAACTGTCACCAACCTCGCAACACTGCAGTTGTGGAGTAGCGGCAGTCTGGCTTCTTCAGCATCTCATGCAAGCCAGGTATGGTACATGGACGATCAAAGTGGATTGATTTATTGCAAAACACTATCGAAAACTAGATGGACGGAAACAGAACGTTGTCGGAAATTTAGGAAAATAAAGAGTCACTGGATGCAACAACCGAAAATCAATATGACTTGGTGGCAGATGCCCCATGTAAAAAGAAAAAGGTACCAGCCATAAAAGATGAGCATAGGAACTTTCAAAAAGAAACAGAAAGTTGATTTTTTATTTGTTTTCCACGTTTCAAACCCTTTGTGTTTTGCTGTGCAAATAAACCCGGTCTGGTTCCAAACGAAGTAATCTGGAGCGACATTTCCTAACCACCCATCAGAAATTCAAATAAAACGTATGCCCCTGGCAGCGAACAAAGGGAAAGAAAAATCGAGCAGCTAACAACCTCGCTTTGTGAACAGCAAAAGTTCATCCACAGAACAATCTCTACAGCTGTGCGTTTAACGGAGGCATCTTTTGTGATCGCATGGATTTTAGCTTGGGCAAAAGACCCTTCTCAGAATCAGAGATAGTAAAAGACTGCTTTTTGGCTTCAGCACAAATATTGTTCATGGTTTTTGAGAACAAGGACGCAATCATAAAACAAATAAAAGGATTACAATTATCCGACTCATCCATTATGAGACGGATAGTGTACCTGGTAAAGATGTGAGTGAGCAATTAGTTGCAAATTTGTCAGTGGAACCATGTTTCAGCATAATGGTGGACCAAAGCACAGATGTGACAGATGTAGAGCAGCTGTGTGTGTGTGGGTGAGGTTTTCAGAAGAAAACGTTGTGTTTGCTTCCATTTCTTGGTCAGACTAGAGGTTAGGACATTCTGAATGCACTTCCCACATTGTTTGATGAAAGAATACTCAGTTGGTCAAGTCTAGCAAGTGTGTGCATGGATGGCAACCCAAGCATGCGAGGCAAAGAGTTAGGAGACTCTCATGAAAAAAAAGAGAGTACATGCCCAACTTCATCCATTTCCATTGCATCATACACTGGTATCAAAACTCATGCAGATGGTTGTGCTTGTGGTGAGTTTAATTGTGTCCAGAGCTCTGAACCACCGACAGGTCCAGCAGTTATTTGAAGAATAAGACAGAGTACGCTGATTTGGTGATGCACAGCAAGGTGAGATGTTTGTACCGCAGGAAAGTGCTTGAACGCTTTCTGAGCCTTCTCCCTGAGTTTCGCACTTTTTTGGACAGCAAGGGGGAATTTGGAACCACAGTTGGTAGACTCACAGTGGATATTGCAGGTGGCCTTTCTGACTGACATCACCAGTCACATGAACACTTTCGACTTTCAGCTTCAAGAGGGGGGATGAACTACCAACAACTATGCTGTACACAATCAGAGCATTCCAGAACAAAATAAACGCCCTATATATACACCATCAAAGAGTTCATTCACTTTCCAAAACTCAGAGCTGTCATCACAGATGACCCATCCCTGCAGCAGTAATTCAGGCACAGAGGATTTGTTGTTGTTTTGAAGGAGCTGAGGAGGAAATTTGAATCCAGGTTCAGTGATTTGAAAGACCACTAGAAGATTTTCAATTTCATTGAAAACCCCATCGAACCGTGCTGCTCTGAAAAGTGAAATAGAGGAGATGCAGACAAACAGCATTCTCAAAGCAGAATCTAAAGCAGGTGCTGCTCATTTGTGGAGTTTGGTGTCTGATGCAGATGTTCCCAATTTGAAACCACTTGTACAAAAACGTTTGTCCTTCTTTGTGAGCACATACAGATGCGAGTCAATATTCTCAACCATGAACACTATTAAGACGAAACAAAGAAACAGACTCACAAATGCACATCTTGAGTGCCTCACTAGGATTGCAACTACAAATTTCAAATACAACATGACGAAAGTCAAGGAAATGCATGCCTGCTTCCGCTCATCCCAGTATTAAAGTAAGCCTGATTTTAACTAGTACAGTATTGGCTGCATTACAAACTGCATGTTCAGTGAGATGAAAAAATAAGTAGGCAGATATGCTTATTGCTTAATAGCTGGAGAGGGTCTAGGTGGTTTTCCTATGGACTGTGTCTTGTCAGGGCTCTCATTAAAAATATAGGGAAGATCACTGATCTGTGTCACGACAGGTTTTAAAGGAATGGGTCCAGTCTGTGTGATGATCCAGTTGAAACTGAAGTGATGAAAAGACTAAAACAATATTATGATTATTTAGTTTATCTTATTGGATGTAGCAGATGTTGACATTTGTCAGTGGGAGCCAAATTTGCAATTTAGAAGCAATATTTAGTTTTGTAATACACAGCATATTGTAAAACGTTAAATAAATACGATATCATATTGTGAGGCTTGTAGTGTTACGAAACCCTAGCGGTCGTAAAACTTTACCTTCCAGTTGACCCATCCCTTGTCCTTTTCGTCCAAGCTTTGTTTAAGCTGTCCTCCCAGACTTGTCAGATAAAACTGGATGGAAGAGAAAGTAAGGATAAATAAATATCAAGCTTGAGTGCCCTTCACTGTGTCACATCATTCAATAGTTACTAACTTGGACTGGATGTAAGGCGCGTCTGTTTTCAGCATAGCACCGCTGGACCTGCTTGTGAAGCTTCCAGATATCCTGAAAACACAACAAAGTTCATACCACAGTAAAAACACGGTGGATATGCCTCCACAGTGCTTCCAGGATCAGTTTACCTTGGTCACCATTAGGCTGTCGAAGCTGCAGTCCACCACCAGTCTCAGTGAACTGGGCATCACTTCTCTGCGGAGATTTTTGTTCACATTCTCAGCTTCTCTCTCCTCCTGACAATCATTTTGCCTCTGCAGCTGGCGCTGCCGTTTCCTGTCCTTTCGTCTTAGCCTGCAGCAGAGAACAAAAGACATATACGATAGTAAAAAGACGCACACACCGTATATATTCAAAATAAAAAACCGAGGATAGAATATGCATATACACAGTTTAAAGCAAAATCATTGGCAAAACAGTCTATCAGCTGTCCAGCTCTGCTATGGCTTGGTTTCATCCAAAATTTCAAAAGTAAGCTGATGACAGCTATCAATCCATATGTTACTCATCTTAGCATCCTATTGAAAGTTAGCTATGGTCAGATATTATTTCTTAAATAAACTACTTAGTATTGGCATTGCAAAAGTTGGACAATATCTATTTTCATTACAAAAGTTGGATAGTTTGTACTGCCATTGCAATAGTTCAAAAATTTCTGCTTTCATTTCTCAACTTGGATAATATCTGCTCTCATCGTTAGTTTGTCAATGTCAGCTAATCTAATCAAAGTTACCTAATTTCAGCCATCCTAGCTACAGCAGTTTACAGCATATGCTAGTAGTTTGGTTCCAGAAGAAGTACTTTGGTTCGAGAAGAAGTACTGACACATTCAAGAGTAGATGTTACAGTGAGGAAGGTACAGCTGCTGTAGTGGAGACTGCAGTTTCAGGACCACAATAACTTGACCCAGTTTTTCACAACAGTGCTACCTAGAAAAATGGGAGACCAAGGACTACATAAATAGAATAACAATATACATTTTATTGCAGGTGAATAAACTTCCTCCTCTCTTACCCTTCTCTATGAGATGGACATAACTCAGAACATAAGTTCTGAACATGAATAAAGTTTTTTTTGTTAATGTTAAAATAATCCTGGTGTCTTGAACACGACTACAAAGTTAGTAAGCGAAAGTGTAACAGTGGGAGTAATCAATTATGATCGTTTAAAGGAACAACAACAATCATCTGTTAGCTCATGATAGCTGCTGCAAAACAATGTTCCTATTAATTTCAATGTTTGATGAAGCCTTCGCTCGATATTGGCAAGTATATTCAGATATTGACTTAATGACTATGAAAATGGAAAATTACTTAATTGTCTATTTTTTAGTGTTTAAAAAGGCAGAGATTGGTCTCTGTGTTACTTTATTAAATTTTTAAAATGAGTTATATAACAAGATAATGGCAACATTTAGCTGACTGGAAGTGCATGGAACACAAATAACTACACTGCTTATTAATGTTACTGCTTGTTTTTTAGTCCTTGTTTCTGGTATTAGTCCCAAATAAAACAAAATGGAAGGAAATGGAAATGGTTTATACCAATCCTGACATGAACCATAAGTATATGTGCAGGAAAAAAAAAGTTCTTAATAATGAAACTACCTTCTAATGTTACCATTCTCTTCATTTTGACATTGTTCTGCAATGTACATTGAACCATTTGGTTCTTTTAATAATCACTTACTGTAAAGCAAATATCTATCCAGCAGATCTACACCATGTTTTACTGTATCAGATTCTGTCATGAACGATATAGCCTACAGTGCATCCCAAACGTATCGAGACCCTTTCACATTTTATTATGTTGTAGCCTTATGCCAAAATTGTTTAAATTAATTTTTCCCTCATCAATCTACAATCCATATCCCATAACAAAGCAAAAACAGCATTTTTTAATTTACTAAAATGTTGGTTTTGCCCCTACATCTTTTAAGAAGAAAATCTCTGACTAACGGAAATACCTTTACTCATTACTAAGCTTTGGCAACGATTCAGCCTTGGGTCTCCTTGGGTTTGACGAGATAAGCTTTGCAAGATTTTCTACCATTCTTCTCTGCAGTTCCTCTCAAGCTATTCCTGGTCGGACGGCTGTTAAATTGAAAAGCTGAAACACTCGGCTGTCTCTTTTATTCAGATAACATATGTACATATAATACGATAAATATAAACAGTATGTACAAAACCAAGAAAACCAACAGTTGGCTTATATATGTGACCGAAAGGCTAAGGCAGAAGTAAAAATGCTTAAGTGAGCCCTGCTTATGTACATTTTTGTCTTAGATACCCTAGAAATAAATAAAAATCATTCAGACTTGTAACCTTCAAAAATAGTTTTACAAATCATGTCCTTGAAAAACATTATTAGAATTATTCCCAAGTGACGCACCAACAAAAGAAATACATCTGGGACATTGATTTTGCTGACATTATTTGCATATTTTGTAGTAAACCAAATCATTAAATTTCATTACATGAGACTTGAGGAGCAGTGGATTAGTGTGGTCATAATAACCAGCTTTGTTGATAATTCTTATGGCTCGTTTTTGTAATAGCACTATTGAATTTGTTTCTGTTTTTTTAGGTTGATTCCCACAACTCCAAACGGTAAGACATGTAAGGTTGTTTGAAGAAAAAATAAAATTATATGCGAGGCCTTATATATTAAATTTACAAAGGATTGCTATTGAGTTTGAGACTTTGTCCCTAACATAGTCAATATGTTGTTTACATGTTAATTTCTGGTCGATCACAACCCCTAAAAATTTTGTTGCATAAACTCTTTCAATGATTTCAAGCCTTATTTTTATGTCAATATTTTCATCAATTTCTTTTTGAATGCCAAGAACAATGAATTTAGTTTTCTTTATGTTGAGAGACAATTTATTAACATCAAACCATGTTTTAAGAATTTCCAGCACCATTTAAGTTATTTCAAATCTGTAAAATTGCAAATATCATTAATGTAAAGTAATGAATAATGCTTTTATTATTATTATTTATTATTTTGGACCAATCACTGATCCCTGGTGTGCGCCACATGAAACTTCTCTAAATCTTGACTGAGTGTCATTACTTTGCACACACTGCTATTTTCCAAATAGCTTTTTAGCCAGGATTTAGCCGCACCTCTGATCCCAAACTTCTCCAGTTTCCTCAAGATCAGTTGATCTTTTGATTTTGAATTTCTACACCGTTTCTATTATATCAATTTCAAGTATCGCAACCAAGGAACATAGAATTAATATTATCCTTTATCAGGTTATTATACAAATCGTTCTTGTCATCTGACACCCCAATTGTTTGCCAACTTAGTGCCAACACTCACAAAATTTAAAAATTAGTATGGAAAATCAGATTTATAACAGCTATTCAGAATATATCTGATTTATTACCTTCCAAGTTTGCTGTATATTATTTCTACTTTCCTCTAATCTTTTTTTGTAATATTATGTTTTCTGTCATCTCATAATGGATATCAGTTTGTTTTTATATATTTTGTATTTTTCGTGACTTTCACTGGTTTTGTGATGTAAAAAGTTTTTACAAAGTGCAATCTTCTTTTTGCTTTTCCTCTGCAGACCTTTGGTCATCCATGGTTTTTATTTATATTTATCTTTGGGCCAATACTTCCTAATAAGACAATTTTTATTATATAACTCTGGAATGTAAACAGAAATGCATCATAAGCCTGATTACAATCGTCGACATAAGCGTCATCCCAGATTTAATTTGTGAGGTTAATCTTGAAGGCCTCAATTCTCTCTGGAGTCTTAAATCTTACTAATTTACAGGAATGCTCCCTCAAACCTACTTGTTTAATGGTAACATTGTGTTAAAATCACAAAAATTGGTAAATGATCACCGATATCATTTATGAGGAAACCACTTGTTTGACAAACAGTGGTGAAAATGTTGTCAATGAGAGTGGCATTTTCTTTATCTTACTTAAGAATTATTGAGGCCACTGTGCTCCGTAGAACCTTCACTCAGAGACACAATACTGTCTCTGAGCTCTGTATGCAGTTCCTTTGATCCCGCAATGCACCAGATTGAATTGCAAGGAGTTCTTATTATTAGGGCCCGAGCACTAACCATTGCAAGGGACCTTGAAAAAAATCGCCATTTTGGCAGCTCTCCCATCACTTAAAACTCAGGATGGTCACACCCATCAGGTCTGACGAAAAATTTATATTTTGGGGAAAGCGGCAGAAAATGTGGAAAAATGGCTCTAGAGCGCTCCCTAGAAATTTTCAAAAGATCCTCCCATTAGGGTTATTCTCACCTAGAAACATAGTAGACATATTTATCAGATTCCAATCTACCAAAAAGTCTATTGGTGTTATGGCGCCAACCTTGCAGAAAGTCGTCTATTTTGACTTAATTGGTCGGTACAGAGGCGGTTTTTGCTGTTGTACTGTTTTGTTTGATCGAACTTGTCCTAGAGCTTTGACCCGATCGATTTGAAATTTATTTGGTGACAACTAGAGGCCATGATGACCAAACGATATTTGGAAAATTGAGTTTACGTTAAACGGAGAACCCACCGAAGTCAACCAACTTTCAATTACTCGGCCATAACTATGCCATTTATCGACCGATCTGCCCCAAATTTCACAGGTATTTCACAGGTAGAGTCTGTCCTTGAAGAGGCCTATCTGAAAAAAAAAAAAGTTTTTTTCATAGCGCCACCTAGCGGTACCAAGAAATGTCATGTTTTACAATTTGACATTACTCCAAGGCTATAAATCCCCAAAACTTCAAAGAAGGATCAGGAGAGCTACAACAAGTTGGACATTGTTGTGAAGGATGTGCATGTTTGAATAATTGTGTGGGTGGGGCTGGGTGGATGAGTTGGATGACTCCCCACAAAACTGTAGGTTATCATAACTCCACTGTACGTAGGCCAAACTCCACCAAAACTCTCATGGTGAATAAAAGATCTTGCCCTGAAGAGGTCTGACTGAAAAAATTGTTTTTCCCATAGCGCCACCTAATTGCAATAAAAAGTCATCATTTCAGACTTTGATTAATTACTACCACTTAGAAACACCATTCAAAATTTAAAACGGAGTGTAGGGAGCAGTGACAAAAACACAGAAAGACTGCTTACAAATTGCCAGAACTCCCACAAATCTCACTGCACAGCCATCATTTTTGGATCAAAACATAGGAAAATTTTGCATTTGCGGAGAGCTGACTCTTGTGGTCGCTTACTTACCATTGTTTCCAGGATAGGTCCTACGGTCTGAGCTAGAACCTTTCCTGGTTTGGACCTTTCCCTTATAGCTCTGACTGGCTAGCCAGAAAGGCTGCAATTAGGGGGAGAGACAGCTCTGCAGCACCTGCATGTAAGCTTTGAGAAAGGGAAGGGAGGGGCTGATCCTCCTTGAGGAGCAGTTAAGGGGTAATCCGTGGAATAAATTAATATATCTATCACTCATCCATCCATGACCACTGACCTGATTTTAATGCTATGTAATTCTGACCATCCCACACACACTGGCCACTCTGCCAAATGATTGCAGCCACTTACTACATAGCCTCGTTTATGACATTGTGACTGGTGGATAATCTGCAAAACTTGACCACTGACCAAACAGCCCTGGGGCTGTCCTTGCTTGGATATCTTTAGCAGACATATTATATCAAATTCAGGGATATTATAGAAAATAAATATGTGACTTTCCTTAGACTTTGTCCATTTTAGTCCATATTTGGTGCATATGAAATGACTCCAGGAGATCTAACTTGTAATTACAGAATACTTATATTGCAAACATGCGCCAAAGCACGTATCCAAAGTAGACATTATGTGATCAGAATCATTAGAAGGCTTTAATGAGGAACACTTTATGCAGAATCATCCATTAATGTATGATTCATTGCCAGCTTCTAAATTTACCAACAAGTCCAAATAATCCCAGCTGTCACAAACAAAGATAATGTTTGGAAAAAACTTTTAAATGATTTATCTCTGTCACCGCTCCACACTTAGAAAGTTTCTCACCAAAAGATTACATAACCAAGTGGCTCAATTAGAGAGCTCATTGCCGCAAGATGACATCACCACTCCAAATAGCTTAGTTATTTAAGATTAGCTTAGTTTAAATGTCGCAAAACACGTAAGGTCCCTAAAATCTTTCCAAAATCTATCTTTACATTTTCATGCATATCAATCCAGTAGTTTTTCCCTGAATCTTACTAAGATCAAACAAAAACATAACGTCGGCCGTTAATATAATATTTTAATGTAGTAGTTCATATTTTACTCACCTGGGGAAGATTTTTTACGGGTAAAGAACTATTTCATGGATAATTTTCAAACGTATTCCCCTATAGACCTTAGAGCGAGGAAGAACAGGATTGATTTGGGGAAAGGTACACTGTACATTTCCAACACCAAAGGGAGCTTTATCGAAGAAATGATGACGCTGTGATTACCGTTCCCGCGAGATTTGATGTGTGATTCAGCATGGCAAGGCCCGTCAACTGAACTGAAAAAACTATTCTCTCCATGCCATACAATAATTCCTGCATAAAACAATACCACTGCCGACGAAGCTGGAACGCCTGGAAGACAAAGTCATCAACTGCTACACCAGGATTGTCACCATGGGCAGGAAAGTCAAAGGATCCCGAGCCTCTTCACCCTTGGCTAAAAGCCAGTGCTCCCCGGGCTCGAATACAGATTCGCCCACCCAGACCGACTCACCATCCCACCACTCTGATGTCAGTGACACTGTGATTGCTATCAACAATAATCTGTCCTCCCTCGATGACTGGATTTCCCTCATCCGGGGAGAGTTTGACGCTCTAAAAAACATTTAGGAATTTTATCACGAGCCAATACATGCACTGACCATGGGAACAACTCACTTAAAATCCACGTTTAAAAGTCTTAGAATTTAAATTGAATTAGAAGCGCAATCTATGCGCGATAATCTAATTTTCTCCAGAATCCCGCAGACCACAGGTAACTCTCCTTTCTACGCTGAGCCGTCCCTGAAGAAGTTAATGTCCGCTAAATTGAAGATCCCTCCCGATGAAGACTCAAAACGGAAAGGAGCCATTTTTACATCAACGACGAGTATTCAAAAGAAAGCCTCGGCAGACGCAAGATCCATTCTCCATCAGGAAAGAATACCTGGCCAAGTAATGGAGAGGTTTATAATCTTTATATTGACGGTCAACTTTTCCGTGACAGGGAACTAACATCTTTGCTCTTCTGAACTATTATATCCTCATCACACATTGAGCCAATATAAATCAAACCAGTCTCATGTTCCCTATCCTTTTTGCTGACTTAAGCTCCGCCTTCAACACAATCCAACGCCACGAGATGATTAAGAAACTTCAATGTCTCAACATCCCTCCACTCCTCATCCACTGGGTTCACAATTTCCACAGCAACAGACCACTAGCTGTTAGACTAGGCACAGTAACATCATCAACCTACATCACCAATACCGGAGCCCCTCAGGGCTGTGTTCTCAGTCCCTTTCTTTACACCAATGACTGTACCCGCCCTGCACCCATCACTACATACTTCAAATACCCTGATGACACTGCCATATTTGGACTACTCAATAGTTACAGACTACTCTGTTACAGCCTATCAAAACTCCATTTCTCACTTCACACAATGTTGCATTGACAACTACCTGCAGCTGAACATGGACAAAACAAAATAACTGGTCATTAGCACACCAAACACACCCCACACTGGACTGATCACCACCTCCATCCACAGCAAGACAGTAGAACAGGTGAGCAGCTTCAAATATCTTGGACTCTTCATAGACAATAAACTCAGTTTTGACCAGCATATCACTGACACCCATAAACGAACCCAGCAAAGACTCCATGGCATCCGCAAACTCAGAGCACTGTCTGTTGCCCCACACCTCCTGCTATTGCTTTACAAAAGCATAATCCAACCCATCCTGCTGTACTGGTCCCCCTGCTTCTTCACCATGTTAACCATGTCCAACAAAAACAAATTTACCAGCCTCACACGCACTGCCTCCAAAATCATCTGCGTGCCCACTCCCAATCTCTCAGAGGTGAACCTCAGAGCTGTCACACGCCTAGCACCTACAATAGGAAATGACACTGATCACCCCCTCAATCAACACTTCACATTACTTCCATCTGGCCGGAGATATAGGACTCTGAAATGGAGAAGATTTCGTTTCAGCAGGAGTTTTGTCCCCTCTGCAATAGCAGAGAAATGCATTCATTGAAATTTTGTGTACTGACTTTATTTGTATGTGGCTAAGTGTGTAACTATAAGTTGCTATGTGTACTGACTGTGGAAACAAATATCCCTCTGGGACAATAAATTAAAAAGTCTTATTTTCTGTCTGTTAAGTTTATTTTAACAGAAAGAAACTTTTTCTATTTCTTCCTCCTCCTTTTACATGGTTGCTGTCTCCCCCTCTCCTTTACTCTCTGACACACACACACACACACACACTAGATATGTAAAGACACCCTAGTGGCATTGGAAATAAGGCAAAAATCATTAAAATCCAAAACCTTTTGACTAAACTGTAGGCAGATATTTCTCTATTACAGGAAACACATCTCCCCGAGTCTAGAATCCAAGTGTTGAAGTCACCTCATTTTCCTCACTCTTACCTTTCTAACTAGAATTCTAGACGAAGGGGCGTCGCCATCCTGATAAATAATAAAATTCAGTTTGCACATAACACAACCATCACTGATCCTCAAGGACATAATGTCATTATGTCCTTGAGGATCAGCCAGCTCGAGCCGGCAGCTGAGCCGGCAGCTGAGCCGGCAGCTGAGCCGGCAGCTGAGCCGGCAGCTGGCCCGGAGCTGGCCCGGAGCTGGCCCGGAGCTGGCCCGGCTTAACTCTGCGCAGGTAGACTCAGCCAGTAACTATGAAGAAATGGGGAAAACTCTCGGCGAAACCATGGACAAAGTAAAGGCACTGGAACAGTCGCCACAAACAACCACGAAGGACTACAAGAAACTGCAGGAGAAATACATGGACCTTGAAACAGAAGCAGGAGACAAAATTTCAGGATAGTAGGCATCAAAGAAGGAACTGCGGGAGGTGACATGATAAGAGTTGTGATGGATTTCTTCCAAACAGTGCTCGGATGACTCCCCCGATTAAGATCGACGGAGTGCACCGCCCCATTGCCCCGAGGCCGCCAGGAGACGAGAGGCACCGGGCTATACTTGCATTTCTACACAGACAAACAGAAGATACTGGATTTCGGCAGAACGAAAGGCCAACTCAACATATAATTGGGCCCATGTCCACATCTTCCCAGACATGA
The DNA here is from genome assembly GCA_009660295.1 of Lophius piscatorius. Taxonomy (NCBI): domain Eukaryota; kingdom Metazoa; phylum Chordata; class Actinopteri; order Lophiiformes; family Lophiidae; genus Lophius; species Lophius piscatorius. The sequence continues at coordinate 34,731 of VRLP01004309.1, read as the reverse complement.
GTCCAGAGGTCAGCAGGCTTCGTGCTGCCTTCTACTCGATAAAAAAGAAAACTGCTAAAAAGATGCCAAAATGTTGTACAGCCTGTTCTATACATCCAAGCTCATCATCACCATAGACGGTAACAGACACTCTTACCCTTCCACAAGACGCTGAGGACTTCTACAACCAGTACATCGCCAAAGCGTGTTAACTCACCAGCTAGCAGTAAAGTATTCCTCTGATATTTATCCAACTGGTGCTGTAAGGGAAGGATGAAGAGTAATAGACTATATTTTACATTATAAGCTGTTATCCCTTATCGCAGAGCAAGCTAATATGTTGGAGGCACTGTTTCGTAAAAGTTCCAATTATGCAGCCTGATCAGATGGTTACAACTCCATTAGTTGCTTGTATGCAGATCTATGCATGCGTGTTAGTAGGTATGCGTGCATATAAATGTATATAGGTAGAAGTAGATATAAATGAAAATTTTCGGGCTTCATTCTACAAACTTTTGGTGACAAGTACAGTAAATGGTTAATCAGTGAAGGAGGAACACTTACCTCAATAATTAAAAATAGATATTCCGGACATGATGGAAAGTATCAACAGAAGTATAACAGAAGAGTGACTTTTTCAAATTTTTAAGGTATACCACTCCAACTTTAACTCAAAATCACGCAGAACGGCAATTATAAAAAATAAAAATATTCCATTCATCCAAGCTGATGTAATTTCAGACTCAAACGGGAGATACATTATAGTTATTGGGAAGATTTATAATACTCCGATAACACTGGCAAATCTATATAACCCCCACCACGACGACAAGAAGTTTTATCAATGCAGTACTAGCCACCATACCCAACCTTCACACCCCCAAGCTGATTCTTGCAGGAGAATTCAATACTGTTATGGATACAACATTAGACAGATCATCAAAAAAAATATATATTTTTTTTTTTAAATCTGCAAAATTAATACCGAATTTCTTAAACTCAGCCAAGGTAATAGACATTTGGAGATATATGCAACCGGATCAACAAAAATTCCCCTTTTTCTCCTTCTCCAGAATTGATTATTTAATTCTAAATGCCAAATTATTGTCAGCGGTAAAAAAGTGTTGATTATGAGGCCAATGTTTTATCCGTCTATGCCCCAGTAAAGCTGCAGTTGAATTTTCCCTTCAAACATGCATTCAAAACATGGCGAATGGACAATAGTTTATTATCTAATGAAATGCATGTAGAATTTCTAAGAGCCCAAATAGATTTTTATCTACAAACTAACAGGACACCGGAAATCTCCACAAGGACATTATGGGAGGGACAAAAGGCTTATATCCGTGGTCAAATTATATCTAACAGTGCACAATTATTCAAAACACAAAAAATGGAAAGGCAGAAATTAATTAAACAAATCTCCGAACTGGATATTCAATATGCAAAATTCCCTAATCCAGAACTCCTCGGCAAGAGGATCTCACTGCATACAGAATTTAATCTCCTCATGTCAATGGACACTATTAATTTGCTGAATCAGTACAGGCATAGATATTACGAATACGGGAAAAAGACAGGAAAATATTTGGCGCATAAGATTAGAATGTCGGAGACGTTGAGGCTGATAACAGAAATCCATCCGGGTACGGGGGAAATAACAACAGACCAACAAGAAATAAATGAAGAATTTAATAAGTTCTGAGAAGTTTAATCATAAAACTTCTTGAATCAACATCAGAAGCCGGGAATTTGGAATTTTTTTTCGACAATCTGAATATCCCTTCCATCGAGGAGAAAGATAAAAATTCCCTAGAACAACCAGTTACTGTAGAGGAGGTAACAAAAGCAATACATAGTTTTCAAAGTTCAAAGGCTCCAGGTCCTGATGGGTATACTACTGAATTCTAAAAGATGTTCGCTAAGGAAATAGCACCTCTCCTTCTTGACGTGTTTAATGAATCTCTGGAAAAAGGCCTACTCCCGACAACGTTTTATCATGCTACATTCAGTCCTATACAAAAAAGGTAAAGACCCTCTCGAACATGCATCCTATAGACCAATAACTGCTTAATGTGGACACAAAAATATTAGCAAAAATAATAATCACTACAAAATGTAATTCGCACAATAATACACGAGGATCAAATAGGATTTATTAAAAAGCATCAAATGACTCACAACATCTGCAGGTTAGTTGACATTATGTACTCACCCGGATCGGGGGCCCAAGCTGGGATACTCATATCTTTGGACGCAGAGAAGGCCTTCCACAGTGTTGAGTGGGAGTATCTCTTCGAGGCCCTGTCGAGGTTTCGGCTTTGGTTCTACTTTTATCTCATGGATTAAACTTCTTTATGTTTCTCCAAAGGCCTCAGTTCAAACTAATAAATTCAGATCGGATTACTTTAATCTAACGCGATCCACCAGGCAAGGCTGTCAACTATCATAACTACTTTTTTAAATAGCAATCGAACCCCTTGCAATTGCATTGCGAAACACACATGACTACTGTGGGATTCTCATGGGAGTAGGGGAGCACAAAGTCTCATTATATGCGGACGATTTATTGCTATATATGTGCTATATATATATTATGTCCCTCTTAAAAACATTTAGAGGAATATCAGGACCTTAATATAGTCAAAAGTATTTTATTCCCTAGTAATACACTAGCGGATCAACAAGCCATTGACACTGTGCCATTTAAAGTCTCAACACAATTTAGGCATCTAGGAATTGAAGTCACTAAGACATATACAGGTCCGTATAAAGAAAATTTCTTGAATTTACAGGAGCGGGTATTACAGGACCTACAGAGGAGGTCCTACATTCCATTGTCGCTTGCAGGTAGAATTAGTATAATTAAAATGACAATTCTCCCAAAGTTTCTATTTATCTTCCAATGCATTCCAATATATGTTAAGAACGTTTTTTTACACAACATTGATAAAATCGTGTTTAGAATTCATTTGGAATAAAAAAAAAAAAACTCCCAGAATAAGGTTGGCATTTTTGCCTTCCCACCCAAAACGGCGGGTGGGATGGGGTTGCCAAATTTTCAGCAATATTATTGGACATGTAATTAAAAGATGATGGCCTGCTGGCTACAAAAGTAACCTCCTCTGTGGGTCGGTATGGAGGGAGCGGACTGCTCCCCCTCCTCTTTATCGGCTCCACTATGTTCACCTCTACCAACTGTATGCTCCAAAATGATAGACAATCCCGTAGTTTCTAATACACTTAAAATTTGGTCTCAGATCCGAAAGAATTATGGCTGGCAACCTGGCTCCCTCAAAAGTCTGGTTATTAAAAATCATTGTTTTATGCCCTCCTACAACAATAAAATATACAATGACTGGTCTGGAAAGGGTATTCATTGTTTTATGGATATTTTCATTGAACAGATATTTCCTTCTTTTGAGCAAATAAGGGAAAAATACAACATACCCCGATCACACTACTTTAAATATTTGCAGGGTATCTGGGAATTTATTAAGCAGAATAACCCGTCATGCCCTAGACCCCCAGACCAGTCTCCGATGGAATTAGTAATTCTTCAAGACCCAAACAAAAAAGGAGGCATATCTAATATATATGGGAGATTGTCAGAACTGTCTAACACAACAAATATGGAACACTTGAAAACGGCTTGGCAGGATGATTTGGGAGGAGAAATTAGAGATGAGAAATGGCAGAGAGCTTTATAACAGACTCATAAGATTCCAATATGTACCAGACACGGACTTCTACAGTTCAAAATAATACATTGCCTACCCTGGTCCAGACAAAGACTCAACAAGATTTTTCCGAACATAGATCCTTCATGTGAGCGGTGTGGGCTTGTATCAGCATGTATAGCTCATATGTTCTGGGGCTGCCAAAAGATTATCTGTTTTTTGGCGACACATCTCAGGAAACTTATCAGAAATTCTACATAAGCCTGTTGATTTAGATCCTTTAATGGCAGTTCTTGGAATTATAAATCAGGACCAAATAAAAAACAACACAGAACGTACTATGACATCTTTTGTGAGCTTGTTGGCGCGAAAACTTATTTTACTTAACTAGAAGAAGAAGGCTCCACAAACACAGTTACATTTAGTGACAGATGTTATGAAACACTTGGAACTGGAGAAGATCAGGCTTTCTATGAGTAATCAGAAAGAAATTGTTCCACAGAATATGACAACATTTCATCGATCATTTTAGTGATAAAAATGCCTCTGATAAGAAGGGAGATATCTCCCAGAGGCCCAGTACACCTGGTGATGGAGTATCTTCTAATTAGACAAATGGTATTGTGAGATCAGAAGTACCTTTATTTGTTTTGTTTTTATTTATTTATTTATTTTTCTCCTCTCTTTAGCAAATGTTTTTATTTTAATTTTTGAAGTGTGAAGTTGTTTGTAAACTAACAAAAATATTAATAAATAGAATTTGAAGTTATTATTATTATTATTATAATTACAAGTCAACCCATCTCCTCTCACTTGTCAACCACTGTATCGACGGACACCGACACAAATTCTTTCAGAGGATTGACGCGACATATCATCTGATGCGCGGTCTCCTGCTGCTGGTGGGTGTGTGCTGCCCTGTGTGTGCGCGCAAGTGTCTGTGTGTGTGCGCACGCGCATTGGGGCCGAACTCTACCGCGCGCGATACAGAGAGCAGTGGAGAATTGCAAAGGCTCACGCGACCATGTATAGACAGAAATGACACGCTGTCGTGTAAATGAGATAAATAACATAAGGCTATTTAGTTTGTTTAATAAAAGGACATGCTATAGTTGTTGTTCTACTGTTATATAGGAAAGGTATCCTGAAATGACTTGACTGGTTGTGATCTGGCATTATATAGAAAATAAAATTAAATAAAATTAACTTGACCTTTGAGGGGGGGGTTTGGGACGGAGTACCCACCTAATATAATGGTAGGGGAAACACTGTTGTAAACTATGCAGACACTTCAATATGTATTCTGAAAGCAAAATGGGAACAAATTCTTTCCATTAGTACAGACACTAACTTCAGAACCCAAATCTTTAATAACAACCCTAACAGAAACACGCGCACACACACATTACATTTGCTTATACAGGCTCCCATACAAACACGCGCACACAACCACATACACTTGTTTCCCCAAACAGCTTATACAGTTTCCCTGTATATAGTGTTGTGAAAATAAAATTTCACAACACTTATTTACTTAGACTTATTTGGATGGAATACTGAGTGTTAAAATATACCGATACATAGTTTCATTTATGGTAGGCACTTCAGAAATCACGTGCCTTTTGACTCGCAGGTGTCCGGAAAGCCGTGGACAGTTTGGCTGCTCTATCTTGTAGAGAGACTTGGAGAAAGCGAGCTACGTTTGACTGTAGAGAATGTTAACTTTAAAGCAAGTACCACTCTGACAGCCGTGAACCTCTCTTATTCGTCCTTGCTTAATAGCCACAAACGGCACTTTCTACTTTATGACTACTTATTATTACAACGCGCCGTGCCACCATGGCAACACAGACGCCCCGCCACTTCTCACAGGCGCAAATGGAGACGCTGACATGAGCCGATTGAGATGAGACCCTGCCAAAATGCCTGACACGCCAGAAAACCTTTCCACGACGGTTAGACGGTTACTGGCACTATTGACGCCGCGAACACTGCACAATATACGACAAAAGAACCGAGACCATCAGATGGCCCGGCCGTCTCGAGGCTAATTTGCAATTGTGAATGGGGCTCAAATCATAAAGTGTACTTCCTGCTTTACTCGTCTCTCTCCCCGACTCACCTCAGACGTTTGTCTCCCAGATTCGGGATTGTCGTATCAGATTAAAAGCCCTTGCATTCGCATTCCATAAAATTCTGAAGCAGCGGCGGTGCACCGCCACTAAATGTACATGGCAGGAACACTGTCTAACATCTATTGTGAGTTTTCCACATATAACTATAAAACTACCTTGCTTACTAATTTAATGTTTGGTAATGTAATGATGTAACATGAGTAAAAGTAATACTATGATGAGGTACAAATAAGACTCTTGTTTAATGTCTATTTTATACCTCATCCCTCCTACGTACCTCCAGCAGGAGTGAGACTGTATTATTATCTAACTTTTACTTTCACAACACAATCACAGCAAAAACTGGACTGATCGCATGATGGCCGCCAATCTTCTGATAAAACCCATCATATATTGGATGCTATTGCGCTTGTCATACAGCTGTTCACAATCATTCCGTTTGGAATGTGAACAGCATCTTGTGTTTACATATGCAAACATACTTGTAAACACCAGATGCTATTAGAACACTACTCACATAAGCAGTTAGCCTTCATTTGGAATAATTTCAACCAGAATGACGAAAAGTGTCCATGTAAACCCAGCTAGTGTGTAGTGCAGTATGAGAAGCTGGAGTATCTGTGATGGTTGTTAATTAAGTTGTTCGGTGACCATTATAAATACAAGTAGTAAGTACATGTGAAAGTAGTATTTAGCAGGGAAAGACCTTTAAATCTATTAGTAAGCAGATAAAAAAATATTATTTGGGTGAAAAGTCTTCAAAAAAAAATCTAAATATATAATATCAATTATACGGAAAGTGAAACTGGTACTTCAGTGCAATAAGAGAAACCCCAAGCATCCAGAGTCCTGAAACTGCAGTTTGAGGGTACTGCAGCTGTACGTCCAGACTCTGGACTGTGGACGGCATGTAGCTACATGCCATCCGTGTCTAGGCTATGACTTGAATTCCCCCATAAATCTCTGGGATATGAATAGATATTTATCTATTCATATCCCAGAGCACTCAAAACCAGGATTATTACATGCATGTTGAGGTCTTTTCCCACAATGTATATACTAAAACTCCTCAGGAATGCTTCCAGAAACTGGTGTCGGGCTGTAAATTATCGTGTAGTAGTAGATCAAAGCGGCGATTGCAGGAGTAAATTGTTAATTCAACAGTACAAATAATTAGCATTTCAAGCTCAATCAATTAAGTTCAGTTTCTTGAATTTAATCATTTTGTTTCCTGCAGTATGTGATGTCATTTGAATTGTAAAAGGGAATTAACTTACTTTCGTAGCTCCCTCTCCTGTTCCCATTTCTGCTGCTTCAGGAATTTTTTCCTCTGTCTCTTAGAAAGGTTTTGGATTTCTCCTCGGTTTCTGTTATCGTTAGCATTATCATCCCCCGCCTCCGCCTGTAACCCAGCGTCACCGCGCTTTCCGTCTTTAGCCATCTATTAGCTGCAGAGATGCGAACGTTGCGTGGATGTTGATTTTAGCCGCAGAGAGAATATGAAAGTATTTGAAAACCAATCGGTACTCTCTAAATAAAAATTCCACAAAAACATTAGCGTTTGCCGCCTGTAAGTGTGTTTGAAATCCACCGGACAAACACAGAACGTACACGTTTCTAAGTTGGTAGAAATTTAGTCATACAATACCACATGGGGTATTTGTTTCCGTACCTATGACGTCAATTCTTCTTCTTCTTCTTGTTCTCTTCTTCTTTTTCTTCTGTCATTTTTATTGCGATTGACAAGCAACGTTTGGTGCGCATTACCGTCATCTGCTGATCTGGAGTGTGATTTCTACTGCGCCTTATACCCTGCATGTTCCAAATTAAGCTGTAACAGTTTTACTTTTCTCTTTTCCAAGTTTGCGTTTAAGCATTCATCTTTTTTTTGTTTGAAGAACAAGAACTTTATTCACTGGATAACAGGTGCAGTAACAATCAATAGAAACAAACAAGGAATACCAAATTATATGAAAAAACAAACAAACAACAAATACATAAAGATATATACATAAAGAAATATATAAATATAAATGAAATATATAAATTCCAAAGAGGTTTTTAGAGATTTGCATCTGTTGATAGTCCTCGTGGCTTTAAGAGTCATCAGTCCATTCAGGGTTTCAAAGTATAGTTTCAAGTCATGAATATAAAAGCATGGATTTTGTCCATATCATTTCTCCCATAAAACTGAATATTTTCTTTAATTGAATATTAATCACACATAAGGTATGAAAAAAATGATCAACATCAATTCAAAAGAATTTTACATAAACACATTCATAAATATCAAGGATAAATAAAAAAGTGTTTCCGTGACATTATTACAGAACTCACAGGATTCAGATAATTAACTTCAATATTTATTAAGAAAAAGCAATTTCTTCGATGGATAACAAGTATGATTTTAAAATATAGCTCACTGACACAATTTAATGCATATATATCAACTCCAGGAGATCTATCTTGTATATATTGTGTTTTACCGTTAACACTTCATATTTTACATATTTTACATATATATTTATAAGGGGAGCGTTTTCCGAAAAACCAACCAAAGTTTTTAGGATATAACTTCCTAACCTTTGGTCCGATTTAGTCCAAATTCATTGCATATAAATTGACTAAAGGAGATCTATCTATATTTGACTCAAGTACTTCATATTTGACTCACAAGAAGAAGCTTTTTTTAGATGTATTTATTTTTTTATGAAAAACTGATTTCTGGACATTTCATGGATCATCATTATACCTAACTTGACCTTAGTGTGATGATGAACTGGATTGAACTGGATTGATATTGGGAGAGATTGGTTGTATATTTATGAAACTAAAGGGAGCTTTATCGCTGAAAGTATTTGGAGCATAAATTCTCAAGCATTGGTCCAATTTTGTCCAAATTAGGTCCATATGAATTATGTCAAGGAGATCTATCTTGCATATATCGGGTTTTACTCTAATGGTTCATATTTACTTACAAGGGTGAACTTTAACAGAAAACAAGGTTTTAAAGTCTTGTAATATCCTATTAGTTGCGCCTTCCCTTGTGTATTTGTTGTACTCAACCAAAACATATTGTCCCAAAGAGCATCCAAAGATAAAAAGTGGCACAAACAAATTTCAGTTTCACCTATTTATTTGTAATTTATTTCCAACCTCTACTTACGCTTTCATCTAATGCCTTCCTTTGAGCAAGAGAGAGGTTGGAAGTCAGGCGAATTGTAAATAGCAACTGTCAACCGGAAGTGCTACGCGATTGGCATCAAGGAGACCAAACTTGTATATATCATATTTTACTATTAACGTTTCAGATTTTACTCACTAGCGAGAGGTTTTGTTTTTTTACGAAAAAGACCGTTTTCCAGATGTACCTCAAAAACAATTTCCTGGATTATTTTTCCAACTTTACACTTCCAAAGACTTTAGTACGAGGAAGAACTGGATTGATTTTGGGAGAGGACGGTTCTCTCTTTCCGACACTATAGCAAAATCTAGCATGCGCTGCTAGACTAGAAAGCAGGTGCTCAGAGTCCAAACAAAAACTGTTTAAGTTATTATTATACAAACACCAATTTACTCTTTACTTTAAAAATATATATTAAACTCACCATAGTCAACCACATCAGTAACACTGGAAGAGGAGAAGATTGAGGACCTTGAAATCTACATAGACGATCTAATCCACCAGCTTGTCATGGGGAAACCGACCACGGCGCTGACTCCTTTCACTAAGAGAAGCCATCCAGAAGATTCTCCTGGAGGAGCCACATCACCCTTTGGAAGCGACTATGCGGACATCCTCGCATCCATTGACAGGAAACTGTCGACCTTTGACGCCCGTCTGTCTTTGGAGGATGTTCCCCACAGAGAGTTTCAGGCGATGCGAGAGTCATTGGAGTTCAGCCAGCAACAGGTTGTTTCACTTGCTGCGGAGAAAAAGATTCTCAGGGAGTCAGTCAAGTCCCTCACCGAGGGATGTGACACGGCTCACCCAAGTAAACCAAAACATTAAGGAAACTATCTTGGAAATCCAGGCGCGCAGCTTCAGAGACAACCTGGTCTTCTCAAAGGTTCAAGGCAACCGGGAGGGAAAATGTCGTCTGCCCGCCTCCCAAGACTGGTCATCGCCAAATTTGAAAATTTTAAGGAAAAGGACCTGGTGAAGAGCCGAGGCCGGTCCTGCCATTGTGCAGGACCCACAAAGCGCTACTCGAATTTGTTAAAACCCCACGTTATAATGTTAATTTTTCTCCCTCATTAGTTAACTGCATCAAATCAACACAATGTTCAGCCCACGGCGTCCACACACATACTTGCGCACTCACATTTCTTTTCTACACCCAGATTCCTACACAGGAACTTGCATACATGTACTACATGAACATGCCCACATAGCATTTGCTCAAATAGGCTCCCCTGTAACTACACATGTGCTCACACACACTGTCCTACAGTTTCTTACTCACGCACAGACACACACACGCACAGACACACACAGGTGCACACAGGCACACAGAACATATCGTTAACCAACTATGACCACACTTAGTCCAAAGATTGTCAGGGAGGGCATTCCACAAATGTGGTGCAGCAACAAAGAAGACCCGATCATCCATGGCACTTAGCTAAGTCCGGGGGAAAGAGGAGGCAGTTTGAGTGTGTAGAACGGAGGGATCGCGTTGAAGTTAGTTTGGTGAGTAGTTCTTTCAGGTAGGGGGCCATTGCCATGGAGGCACTGAATCATTCTCGGAATGTCCCTTAGGTCTGATTTGGTAGCTAGAAAAATACCCCGGAGTAGGCCTTCATCTTAAATTATAATTCCACTGTGTTTGGACTCCATATTATTTGATTTAATATTTTCTAAATTTTTAACAGTTTTTGAAAAACTTTTTCCGTTTTTCTGGAACAGGATGTAGAGTGTTTTGAAAAGAATTGATGAATTTTGGAAAATGTGGATTGCATTGTGAATGCAAAGAAAAAGGATTTCCGGTTCAGTCTACATCTTTTTTTCTAATTGCATGAAGACTTTTAACCATGTGACTTTGGACCAATGCTTGTCAGCAAACGAAAACCAAACTTTAGTAAACTTGGTTTTTTAACCTAAATCAATACTGACTTAGCAAATCACACTACATACCATTTAACACACTTCTTGTTGACAAAACAGCAAAACAAAAATGTTACTGGTTATCAGTTTTCACAAAACTTTCTCCTGAGCGGGCTTTGAGCATGGAACGCAAACCGTAACAAATGTTTTTTGGGAATGCAGAACACGCCGACACTCCAACAAGTGGTTTAACATTGTCATATGTTCAGCAATAGCCTGAAGGTTTGTTTGGAAAAAACAACTTAAAGCTTAACATTTATAAAGTAACTTTATTTATACAGCAAATTTCAGCATCAGGGCAATTCAAAGTGCGTTACACAAACAATCAAGAACAGTGTGACAAAGGGCAAAAGAAAATGAAGACATAGTTAAAAACAGTTATAAAACATTAAGAAAGATTAAAAATGAAATACAAGCTAGAGAAAATAAAAAATAAAAGCTAGAATAGAGGAAAATCATCTGTCTACGTCCATTTGACCTCAGATATAATTCAGTGTTTTCCTAAACAGTACAGTATCAGAGAGACAGAAATAAGAATAACCAAAAATGTGTAAAATTTAATAAAAGGCAGCAGCAAATAAGTTGCTTTTTAACCATTGATTTAAAAGAACCGAGAGTTGGAGTGGTCTCTCTGTTTTTCTGAGAGCTTGTTCCAAATATTTAGTGCTTAAAGACTGAACACCACTTCTCCATGTTTGGCCCTTACTCTGGGGACACTTAGTAGACCTGATCCAGATGACCTGAGAGGTCTGGATGGTCAGAACATAGCAGAAGATCATAGATGTATTTCATTCCTAAACTATTTAATTGCTTGCAGACCAGCAGCAGGATTTTGAAATCAATTCTCTGAGAGACAGGAAGTCAGTGTAGACACCTGAGAACTCGATAGATATGATCCACTTTCCTGGTCTTAGTGAGCACTCCAGCAGCAGCGTTCTGAACCAGCAGCACCGTTTTGATCCATTTCTTAGGAAGACCATGCAGGGTAAACGACGTAACAGTAGCCAAGGCGGCTATAGATAAAGGCATGGACTAGTTTTATTCTTAGTATTCCTGCTCTATTCTTCCAGTCATAGTAGACGTCTTTGTAAAGGTCTTAATACGGCTGTTAGAACTCAGGCCAGAGTCCATGACTACACCAAGATTCCTCGATTGGTCTGCGCTTTTTAACATTACAGATCGAAGGCAAGCGCTGATCTTTAATCTCTCCTCTTTGTCTACTAAAACTACGACCTCAGTTTTGTTTTTCAAAGATAAGACTCCCCTGTCTGAGGTAGGCCCAACAGCTGTATAGGCCACTAACTTACTATAAAGATTTAAACGTTTGGATTCTTTAAATCAAAATGAGAGCATGAGTCTAAAGATAAAAAAAGCGTTTTTCCTCCCACAGTTGGCAAATTCCGGTGCATTAGCAATGGTGAGCAAGACACATACAGATGTGACATGTGTGTGACCCTGTCTGTCAGTGGATGTGTGGTGAACGAGTGGGAGAAAGATGTGTGTGTACGTCGGAGTTGAGTTAGAAGGATGCACAGTTGGGGTGTGTGTGTATGGAAGTGTGTGTGTATGGATGTGTGTGTGTATGGATGTATGCGTGTGTGGTTTATTTTCTTCCTACCCGTTTCTCGCCGTCATCTCATTCAACTATTTGAAAAAAAACGTATATAACCTTTACCCGTCTCCCAACAGTCTCTCCTATATATCATATCTCCGACAGGTGGTCGAGGGAGTACATACAGACGGCTCAGACGGTCAAGATAACCCATACTCAAGGTCATGCTGTGTCTGCTCAAAATGACCAAATATGGAAGACACTTCTGGTCATGATGGGAAACTAACAAAATGTAAGATGGCTGGAATCACCTGATTGTGATGATGTCAATCGCAATCAGCCGCAAAAACAGCCTATCCTCCTTTTTAGTCTTGGGGGTTGGGCAGGCTGCAATTTCTGCTGTCTCATTTACCTTTGGACGCACCTGCCCTCAACCCAAGTGATACCCCAAATACTATAAGCATGGATAATCATGTCTAGCTCAGGTTTGGATACAATAGACCTTAGCGTGGCAATATTTCTTAGGTGATAAAAGCACATGCAAGACAAAGATTTTATATATTAACAAAGTCCAGTTGTTGATCAAAAATATTTCCAAGGTTTCTTAAATTTGACTAATATGAGACGCAATACACTGAGAATCATTTGGTGCTGATTATCTGGAGGGATTATTATAACTTCAGTCTTGGCTGTACTTAATGGCAGTTTTGTAGGATAAGAACTTTTTCAGTATCATCAGGCTTGAAAGAGACGTACAATTGAATATCATCTGCATAGCAATAATATTATATCCCTTTGAACTTGCTAATAATATTAGGTAGGTTAAGCAAATATATAAAAATTGGGAACTAGTACAGAACCATGTGGTACACCATATGAGGAGCTTTATCGGAGTTGTACATGCTGAACAAGACCGGAAAGCTCCTGTCTGAAAGGTAGGAGAAAAACCAAGTGGGTGTGGTTTGTCTAGTCATTCAGAATGGCCTTTGTGTTGGATGTTTGCCAAGAGCATGTGGCTACCTTTCCTGTTGGTATGGATCCCAGAACAAGTTAATACTATCTAAAAAAACAACAACATGTGGGATCTGTGGGACTGCTGCAATACGCTCATACTCCAAAAATATTGCTAAAAAGCTCTGCTTCACGGCTGAGAGAGGGGATAAGGTCCGAGATAAAAAATTGATTTACAGCAGTCCTTTAAAAACACTAAGAAGGAGTATTGATAGGTGGTAGGAGGACAGTAGTGAGGTGGTGTATAAGTAGGAATGAATGTGAGCTTGTTGCTCTGAATTATCTTATTGCTATTTTTTGGTAATATCAACAAGGCCAGTTGAGTTTCACTCCAAGAAATAGTTTTTAAAGTTTTTGAGTAAAGCTTTTGAGTTCTACGATGAAATACACATTCAAGTAGAAAATCTTAATTGATGTACGTTGCATAATTTGTTTAGAACTAAATGATTGCAAGAACCAAGAACCATCAATGTAAATCAACATCATTTAAACCATTAAGGGCTGGATTCTAAATTACACCAAAAATCTAAGTGAAAAACTGAAATCATAGACTGATCAGCCACAGTCTGTGGTCAGTGGTGGTGGCTGGCTAACTAGCTTACATCATCTGCAGAACCAATATGTCTCCACTTCAAATGCTCCAGTATTACTGACGTGCTCCACACCAGGATAGGTCAGCTTTGCAAATCTTGCAGTTTTTGGCCGTGTTGAGGGAGAACTGCTCCCTCGCCTTGGATGTTATCTGTCGCAATGGTGTTCCCAAGGCCTATGTTTACTTCCTTCTTATTATTCGTTGTCTGAGGCAGTGTCCGATGACGTCAACGACTAATCGACTATTAAATTAGTCGACAATCAATTTCATTATCGATTTATGTCAATTACGTCAATTATTCGTTGCAGCCCTAGCATCAATACCTTCATCCTCCAGGAATTGCCTACACACTCTGACCACGAGGCCAGGCATTGTCCTGGACCAGGAGGAACCCAGTGTCCACTGGACCAGTGTAAGGTCTTACATTGGGTCTGGGTTTCATCCAGGTACCTAACAGGGTACCGTTGGCTAGCCAATGGAGTACTGTGAGACCCTCCAAGGATCCATATCCCCAGACAATCACTGCCCCACCATCAAACTGGTCCTGATGGTTGATATTGCTGCAGCCCAATGATCACCACAGCGTTTCCAGACTCAGTCAAGCCTGCCACATGCCATCAGTTTGAACCTGCTCTGATCTGTCAAGAGAACAGGCCACCAATGGATAACCTGCCAATTCTACTGCTCATTGGTGACCACCAACTGAGCTCCACGGTGCTGGGCTGTGAGCACAGGTCCCACTAGAGGACGTCGGGCCCTCATGCCACTCTCATGCAGTCTGTTGTTGGCAGTTTTCTCAAAAACATCACACCAGTAGCTGCTAGGGAGGGATCTAGCAGTGCTCCTCCTGTTCATCTTCACACTGGCATGTCCTCCATGCTGTTGAGACTGTGCTGGTAAACACAGCAAACTATCTTGCAACTACAAGTAGGGATATGCCATCCTGGAAGAGCTAGACTACAGACAGACAGACAAACATATCAGAGCTCTAAAATACTGGGAAAAGACAACATAGATTAATATTTTCAATATGGGATCATTAAAACTATAAATTCAGGTCTCATAATTAAGTATTGCTAAGACTGAATAAGCTACATACTGTATATTTATTAGTTATAAAAATGTCCATGCACTACATTACATACTCTATTGAATGGTCCGTTGAATATCAAGAGTTTTGAGTAGTATGAGTTGGCAGTTTTGGAGCTATGAATAGCCCTATAAAAAGGAGTAAATTAAAGTTTCATGTCATACTTAAATGATATATAAAATAATTAAATAATAGTTCTGAAATAAACTCCAGCATATTGATAGCTGATTTTTATCCTTGAGAAAGGATAATGTTGTAAAGCATTATCCTTTCTCAAGGATAATGCTTTACAACATGGCAGACATCAGATGCAGTTTGCTTTACTTGCACTGAAAACATGTTTTGACATGTTTTGCAAATAAGTCCTTCATGTTCATCTGCTATAATTGACATTGATTGGTATGTAGACAGGCATAAATTTGTCAACCGTGTGATTGCAATTTCATGGGTAGTCTATTGGTTTTTGAATAAATCATGAAAAAAATGAACAGATACATTTTATCACCAATATAAACACTTTATTGAAGCATTACTAGCAGCATATCCCGCTTCAATTGGAAAATGCGGGGGGGCCTTTAGCTCAGCGGGTAGAGCCGTTGTCCCATGAATCAGGAGACATGGCTCTGAGCCAAGCTACATGTCGTCATTGAACAAGACTCGGAAACCCCAACTCCCGGATGCTTCACAGGGGCTGCCCATTGCTTCCTTAGGGATGGGTCAAAGTCAAAGAATACATTTCACGATGTTGTACTGTATGTATGTACCGGGTAATGATGTGATGAATAAAATAAGAATTATTATTATTATTATTCAACACTGATTTGAATTTACGAACTGGACATTCTCAGAAAGGAACAGCGTCGCCTGAAATACTTTAAGCCCTTGCCTAGGGCAAACTCAACTTTTAGGATGGACCAGTAAGGTCAATCTACTCTGTTTT
Organism: Lophius piscatorius; assembly: GCA_009660295.1. Lineage (NCBI taxonomy): Eukaryota > Metazoa > Chordata > Actinopteri > Lophiiformes > Lophiidae > Lophius > Lophius piscatorius. The sequence goes on along the minus strand of VRLP01004309.1, from coordinate 18,645 downwards.
TCACAAAAGCTTATCTCTCAAAAGTTATTTATTATTCTGTTTTTGTTTTTTTTACAGTATTTTGTTAGTTAATTGCTTAACACTTAAATGTAACATGTTTAAACCCAGTTCAGAACTGTTGTGAAAATGTATGAGTCAAAAGAGTTGATCTGTCATTGCACTTGAAGTGACCTATGTTACACTTCATATTGTTTTGTGTTATGTAAACAGCAGACACATTTTTCCAAAGTGACTTACCCAAAAAATTGTACATTTACCTTTGAATAACAATAAAACAATGATTTACACGGATATGTTTTGGCCTAATTTCATTTCATCAGGAGTTGGGTCCACCAATGTTGATGAAACAATACTACCGATTCTTGAGTTTGTATTGAGTTTTAATTGAAACTTCGTTTTGTTTTTTTCCTATGTAATTCAATTCATTTGTTGAAATTTTAAGGATGTTACAGTGGTGGTTAGGGATAAAATATTAATTCACCAAATTAAATATATCATCATATAAATTTGTATAGCGTTTCATGTGAAAGCAAGATTAGATGGGAAAACACCCTTACTCTGATCTGATAAATTAATGCTTAAATTTGCATCGGCTTTGCGTGACTTCAGTCACACTTTCTGGTCAAGTGTGTACAGTAAATGTGACCCCAGACACCGGTCAAGATATCATAGAGAAGGATTAAAGGGGGTGAATAAAGCACTGATTTACAGAATTTCTAATATTTTCATCTGTGGAAAGTTAGGAAACACAGTAATTAAAAGCCTTGTGGTTCAGATGAGTCAGGCCTGATCAAACTTGTGTCTACATCATACCACATCTGTGAGTCATGACTCTGTAGGTCTTCACTCGCTACAATTCTGTCAAGTGCATTGATCTTCTTTGGTACTAAAGCTTCCTCGTTGGCGACCATGGATTCCTTGACCTAAAAGAAACAAAGTGTGTTAATTGATTAATTCTTGACAAATCCCATCAGCTTCAGGTTAGGATGAAGGTATAAATAAATGTGTGGTTTAAAATCTGTGCCCATTACTCCCCTTGAATGGTTCACTAATTCCAATGATGCACTGCAGAGTACTACTGAAGTAGCACAGCAGACACACTCCCTGTACAGGTATTTCCTCTTTAGCAACATAGACCTACAGAAACATAGACACATTTCATCTGCAATTTCCTAAAAATACTTTTTCTATAGAAAATATATTGATAGATATAGAAATAACTGATATCACCTTTATGAATTCTTCATTGGAGGTCACTTCATCGTCTTTCACCCATGTGTAGGTGATGTAGTCTGAGACGCTGGTGAATCCAACCTGAATTTCATACACAAATTCAAGATTGTCATATGGAAATATCATAAATAAATTGGGTGCACGACAGTGATGTAAGGCTGACTTTATATAGGCCAATCCAGTCCCATGTACTGGCAGGGAACGGCTGCAGTGCGCTGTAGAGAACCATGGCATCCATGTCTGCGCTCCAGTCTCCGTCTGCCTGCAAGTGCACCAGAGGAGTCTCGTACATCTTCCTCAGCTGGATGGATGGAGGGATAAACTTTACACTTTAACTTTTGAAAGTTAATGTTATACAAACGGTTGATCTTTTGTAGAAATTTAACAGACAAAGTATGTCAATAAAACAAAGATTTATTTCAATCATAACTTATTTCGCTGTTTTTTATTATTCTGTCCTATACCACTTAATGCACACTGTTCAAAAATTAAAGGAACACTTAATCATCACAGTACAACATGAAGCTAGTTAAACTTCTGTGACATGAATCTGTCCAGCTAGGAAGCTTTAGCAATTGTGAATCAGTTTCACTTGCTGTGGTGCTAATGAAAGTGACAATAGTTGGACAGACGAGGCTACAGCAAGACAACCCCAGGTTGCAGGGGATGGCCACAAACCATTTTTTTTTTTAATCAATATCCTTACTGACCTTCATTTTGCTAGTTCCCATGTCATTACTGGTAGCAAGGGTTTGGGCCGACCTCGGTCACTAGTCTCCCCGACTATGCACTCGGGCTGCAGACTAGTGTACAGTATAGCGGCAAGAGTTAACCCTTTGGTGCACACATGCATCTATCTGGGTTACAAATGTCAAAATGGCAATTTTTAATTTCTCCTGTTGATGACAAAGTGCAATATGATGTTAACTGAATTATAAGGTTGTGGAGTAATTATAAAAAGAATAAAATCAGCAATTCTCATTTTAGACACTATCGCCCGGCCCTAGTTAAAAATGTATGATTATAGTCATAGAAAATAACAACCTTTTGAGATTTCATATTGGATCAAGCAGGAACATTTTTTTAGCATGATGTGTATCAGTTATTATTACTTTGCATGTCCTGTATTGTAATTGAATAGGCATATTGTGAAGCCCAAAGTGAAAGACTATCCTGTATTTTGCAGCCCTATTTAGAACCTTTGTGCCAAAATGACAAAATAGGACTAATTCTGTGCTTATGAAAGATACATCTTCAAGTAGAACACAAATATCGGTCTCCAATTCTCTTAATATGAACAGTTTTGCAGATTTAGCAAGTTACTCAAGGACCATGTCCATCAGTATGCCTACTGTTGTTCCTATTAGACATTATGCACTGTACAATAATCTGTAATCCAATAGACTGCATGATGTTCAGAAAGCAGAGGAGACTTGTCAAACCAAGGTGACAAAAGGTTACCAGAGTCATGGTAGAAAGCTGCCAGTGTCTCACCTCCAATGTAAAGATGCCAATGACAGGCTTGTGGTCGCTGATGTTGTACTCCATGTTGCAGTTGTACAAGTTTTGCCTGATCTTCAGTGGGTACCTCTCATCCTCTTCCAGCTGCTTGCTGTCGAATACATCCATTTCACCATTAGTTTCATCTTGTTCATCAGGAGGTAGGGATTTTGGTCGGAGCCGCCACAGAATCCTGTCGGTCCAGGCAGGTTTACGCTTCTTAGCACTGCACATGTGGTTGCAGGTGACGGATGCATAGAAAGCAGAGAGGTCGGCATCAGTCAGGAGTCAAAAGTTTATTATAACTATGAAGGTAGTCAACTGATTGGAGATGTAGGTTAAGATAGAAAATGTGAATATATATCATACTGATGAAAAAGAAGGTATTCTTGCTCAGGAAGAGAGGTGTGAAGGGATGTGTGTATTCTCCTGCCAACATGTATCACGCCCTTGCAGTTTTCAAAACAACAAATATTGTTTTCCCTCTTTTACACACCACCATAGGGGCATATAGGGGCTATCATTGTCACTCAAGATATGGCCTTTCCTTATCAGATGGATGGATGTATGGTTGGATGCATGGATTGGAAACCTAATCAATCCATTACAGTAGCTCCAACAAACAGACATTCTAAAGATGAAAAAAACATAAGACATTCTATGTAGTAGAACATATTATAGACATATATATTTATGTGTGTGTGTATATTTATATATACATTTACATATATAAATATATATAGATATATATACACATTTATTAAAAAAAAATATATATATATATATATACACATTTATAACAAAAAAATAAATATATATATACACATTTATAAAAAATTTAAAAAAATTTAAAAATATATATATATGTATATATATTAGGAATGCAACTAACGACTATTTTTATAGTCGTTTAACTGTTTCAATAATCAACGGATTAATCGATAAATAATTTTTTTCTCCTTGTTAAATAAAGTTTAAGTATTTTATTTTTCTATCAGCTTTTGAATTTAACTTTAGGTTGTTTTAGGCACAATCAAACTTACATTAAAAACAATAAAGATGAATTATACTTTCCAAAATGTCTTTTAATTAACTCTACTGCTTTTATAACAACTGTTAAATCAAACACGTTGCTAGAAAAACAGTTTATAACTGTTATCAGTTGCTTCACTGCTGCTGATAGAAAAGATAAATAAAATATATAAATAAATAATATAAAAATATGTATATATAAGAAATCAAGGAAGAAGTCTCAAATCAAACATCCATGTAAATGAAGGATAATAAACAAATGTGAAGAAAAAAACAGTCAGTGCTTTGTGCATTCTGTAGTCAACAACCACATCAGAATAAATCGTTTACAAGTTGGACGCAGCCCACAGAATACACACATATGCACGCATCTGTGCACTAGGCAGGTAGCAACACACTTTCAGCAGTAATGTGAAACGTCCCCATGAGCAATGCAACGTGAATGATTTCAACTTCCCACACACTGAGATGTGCTCTGTGCTCCAGACAGGGAGGACTGACTACATCAACTTTTGTGTGGAAAAATACTGTACCAACCCGAACGGTATAGTGTTTTCCAAACTATAAGCCATGGCTCACACTGGTGATATAAAAGCCCTTCTGAATGGGAAGAAAAAGATTTTCAGTTTCGGGGACAAGGAGTTGCAGAAGAGGATCCAAAAACACCTCAAGAAGATCAGGGAGGGGAAGGATTCATACAAGAGGAGGATGGAGGAGAGGCCGCAGCAAAATAATGCAAGGTAGGTCGGGAGGGGGCTGAAAGCGATAGGAAACAGCAAGGGAAGCAGCAGAGGTCTGGAATTTGGCGATCTGGTCAAATACATTATAGTGGTATCTCCGTTTACGTGTTTAATTCGTTCCAAGACCTTGCTCGCAAACCAAAAAACTTGATGGTGTTCTGGTCCCAGTCAGGCCCTCTGCTGCAACTTTGCACCTCAGCTGCAGCTCGCAACCCCCACCTAACCTCCGTAATGCTTCTCTCACCCAACACGATCCAACTGGAGCCAACCCCCACTGCTAACCTCACTCTCTCCATAACAATCGATCAGGTGAGGAGGGAGTACAGGAGGATTAGACCAAGAAAGGCTGGAGTTCCAGATGGTATCAGCTCCAGACTGCTGGGAGACTTCCTTTGCAAGGAAGTGGTCTAAGCTCCTTCAGAAAGCCTTTTCGATAGCCAGTCGCTGCATGTAAACACTGTTACGGAAAGCTCAACATATGCACAGCGCCGCAACGGATTTTAAATAGGGTGATTTCGAAACAGTACTGGTCTACATAGGAGAGTCATTTACTCATTGCAACTTTGAAAGATTTTAAAACAGTTGGACAGTAAGATGGACGAAAGTCACTACCGCGCATACCCTCTTGGTCATATTCTTCTTCTGGGCGCTGGTTGGCACCCAGCTCATCATAGCATTATCGCTACAATATGAACTGGAGTGCGGATCATCTGCGCATATCAGACAGCTGTTTCCAATTAGATGAGCCGATACATGAAAACACAGAATGTATCGTAAAAAGATCACAGATCATGTAAACAGGCGACTGCCATTGTACTTCGGAAAGGTTTAATTTGGATAGGATAAAGTGTCCCATGTAAACCCAATACTGTTAGGGTCATGTTTTTTGACTTGTCCATTAGTTTCAACACTATCCACCCTCTACTGCTGAGATGGAAGCTGAAAGAAGCAGAGGAGGACTGTCCCCTGGCTGCATGGACTACCAACTACGTCACTCACAAACCTCAGTACGTCAGGGTGAAGATCTGTGTGTCTGCTGTGCTGGCCTGCAGCACGGGAGCTCCACAGGGGACCTTGCTGTCCCCTTTTCTTCTCACGTTATACACCTCGGACTTCAGGCACAACTCACTGCCATCTCCAGAATTTCTCCGATGACTCAGCTAACGTTGGATACATATCAAAGGGGAACAATCTCGAGTATCGGAACACCATTAAGGACTTTGTGGACTGGTGTGAGGTCAATCATATTCAGGTTAACACCAGCAAAACGACGGCGCTGGTGATTGACCTCTGCGGGAGGTCCTAACAGAACCCCATAGAACAGTGGTTCTCAAACTTTTTATGCCGCATACTACCTCAGAATATATCCGGCTCTCTAAGTACCACCATTATGACCCATGTCAAAATACATTAGTAGAATTGGTAACGCTATGCAGCTAAACATAGTTCAAACAGGAGGAAAATATATTCCCAATTGCCACACTGTTCAAAGGGGTAGGACTAGAAATGGCACCTAAACTCACATGATTATAATGCAAGGGGAATCCCCTCACACACATACAGTACGCACACAGAGACTACTATTTTTCGGCGTTTGCTGCTGTTGTGCTCAAGGATGCTGCTGTTTTCACTGTCTTCCACTGCAGTTTCTACAACACAGCTGATAATATTCTCCTTCTGATCCACACTATCTTTCTAAAACTTCCCGTCTGAAGCCACGATTGCATTTTTATTAAACCACTCGTAATTTTAGCTTCCTCCATTTACTGTCTTCTTTTCTTCACAGTTTAGTTTATAACGGCTTGGCGCGCGCGCCACAACCCGACTACAAAGCAGGCTGATGGACGTCTTGCCAAAAAAACTACAGGAAATGCTTAACTTATTTTAAAGCCCATTTAATTCATCTAATGGTTACAATATTTTCATTTCACTCATCATAGTATTTTGATAGTAATATACGTGTTAAACTTTTGGTGTTCAGGTTCCAGACCATGGTCGGGGAACAGGGGATATGTTTGTTTATTTACTCGAGGGCTGCAGTCTCTCCTTCGGAACTAACCCATTTCCTCCTAATTTCAAAGTAAAAGAATAAAAAATATGATTGCTAGTTTATCGGATGAAACTCGCAATCATATTTGCGAGTCGGCTGTTGTTTTAAAAATGGCGGTTTAGTATTCATGCCGGCCTTTTTGATCACAAAAAGGCCCAGCCCCTGAAGTAATCAGTTCTTGGCTCTAGACCAGCAAAGAGTTGGTGCCTGTCTGGCACCAGTTTTGAGAGCCAGGAGCTTGTGCTTAGGCCATTGAAAAGTAAAGAACTGGTGCTAAGGCATTCTCTGGCTCTGAATTAGCAATGGAACCAGCTTCGTGGAAAAGGGGTAACAATAACCCAGTCCTCAGCTCCTGAACTAATTGGTTCTTGGCTCTAGACCAGCAAAGAGTTGGTGCCTGTCTGGCACAGAGCGATACTGCAGGTCCTTTGTCCCAACTGAAGTCAGACAGTACAACAAATCCCTGTGAGGTTTAGACTTTGTGTTAATGGTCTGCATAAACGAGAGGATACTACTTTCAACATCTTGCTAAAAGTAGATCCATATGCACATTTAGAAGAGCTTCTAAGCGGATTAAAAAAAGGGATGACTTAAGATATTAAGGAAGATGTGGACATAAATAAATGTTTTAATCTCTTACTTATAGTCAGACCATATCCTGTAGAGCCTGTGAAGTTGAGAGAATCCATAGAAAACATTTATACCAAGTGACAAGAAGATAAAGGAGGTAGTTACTCCTTCGAAATACAAAATGATTTCAAGGAGTATGATTAATATGATGATTACGTGTTGCAGTTACCTGCTGTCGTAAGTATCAGAGTTTAAGTCAAATTTGTATGTGGGTTGAAAATCCAGAGGCCCTTCCTCAAACTCCTGGAGCATATGTTTATTCTTCTTCATCATGGTCAACTAAGAATATCAAAACACACATATCATGAACGTCAACAAGCACCAATCACTAAAGGGCTGTGTTGGGATGCAAAACAGCCACATGAACTTGAGCTAAGTAAATGTCAAACCTGGTCTTTACTCCACAGAAGGTTGTAGATTTTGTTGTTGATGCAAAAGCGAACAAAGTACATGCCATGGTCCTGAATTCGGAAGTTAAGATCTCCAAGCCAGAATACCAGCCTGCAACAAGACAGGGACAGAGGAAGGAGAGAGGACAGAAACTAGTTCATTCATAAGAAATGTCTAAGAATTAGACTCGTCTGGAGTAATACTCCTCCTTACATCAGCTGAAACAATGATCAACAAAAGCATCAAAACACAACATTCCTCCATTCCGTTGGTGAGCCTATAGTAGTGTATATTGTTGTGGGTATTAACCAAGATGACCAAACCTCAGAGTCACCTTAAAATAATCCTCATTTACAAAATGAGCCTAAATTCAACTTATAACCATGGAAACTAAAAAACATGGAACCTTTTAAAGTGTAAAGCCCCTTGTCACTTTGTTCGTGATGAGGGATAAGACAAAACTGTAGAATTACAGTCTTTCTCCTTGCGGAAAAAAAAGACTTTTATTGAAATGAATGAAGCTTTAGTATCTGCATTTAGATTTGGTCACAATTTTTGAAGGCAGTCAGTGAAGTGGAATCAATATAACTCACCTGTGATCAAAAATTCTTGCCGCCTCCTTACACTCAAATGTCTGCGTGTCCATGATGTACTCAAACTCATCCACTCTTTCTGTAGCGTATTTCATATGAGCAGCCAAGTGACAGTTGAGGAAACAGAGCTTGTGACCATAGAAAGACAGACGGACAGACACACCTCCCTTGTTACCCTGAGGGACAAAGTGGAAAAGAATAAAACAAGAAATAATTAAGTTCTGCTGAACAACTCTGTTCAATGCAAACTTGTCAAATATCATTATCAAAGACAAAATCACGAACTCATGACCTGTGAAAAATTAATCGTCTTTTGGCGGCTTCAGATTAGGGGTCATCAAAATGGAATGTCATCCAACTGTAGCTCTGACACAGGTTTTACATACGATACCCTTCCTGAGGCTACATTGACAATGTATCCGGGCTTGGGACTAGCACCATGACCACACCATATTGTGTTGCAGGATAGGAACTTCTTGTCCCTGCTTTACAAGCCCAGTGCTCTAAACCTTTGAGTTGATGAATCAATGACAGTGAAAGGGAATCACAGGATATTTTTTTTACATTTTTCATTGACTAGAGAGCACTCAGGGAGTAAAAAACTCCACAATGGGTATGTCAGCTGGGATAGACTCCAGCACCCACAACCCTAAACAGGATAAGCAGTTACGTATAATGAATGAATGAATAATGTTACTGGTTCTACTACATTACTTATTGATTTTGTCATGCATTATGAGTATGGGAATGTTATTGGATTCTAAATCAGTGCAGCACCCATATTGAAAATGTAATTCTCACCCAGTAGTGGAAAACTCCTGTGCGTGTGTACGCTGTATGGATGTCTCTGATGAAGGGGACATGCTCCAGTTTGGAGAAGAGGAGCAGCAGCAGACCTTGCATTCTGATGGATGACACCTGAAACAGTAAATATAGCAAAATATAAAACTAACTCATAACCATAAAGGACTCTCAGTTGTTATTAAGAAAATAGTGCATAATTTCCATAATGTCTACTAGCCAACTGTAATGTGTGTTTATGGTTGTCAGAGAGTTTTAAGATGATTTGTACCTTAATGTATTTCCGCGGTGCCAAAAAAGACATAAAACGATGACTCCACAGGTCATTGAATACAGCGTCTGACACAAATCTCAATGGCCCAGAGTAAACCTCCTGCAAACTATCACAAAACACATATCCTCTTTATCAAGTTTTACAAATAAGACACTCTCTCCCCCTGTCAATTGCTATTACCAGTGATTCCTACCCGATGACATAGAGGTCTGGGATCTCTGGCAAGTTCAAATGGAGAAGCGAGGTCATATCGTCTGGTGGATCCGCTGTAGCTACGTTCCATGTGACCATGTGTATCCTTGGGAAATGGATAATGAAAAATAAGTAATTTTTATTAAAATACACATGTGTAAAAATGTAACAAATACTATACTATATTTCATGCATAAATATTGGCAAATTCTAAAACATTTAGCATGAAAAAATATCTTAAGATAACATGAGATACTCAGAATCTCTGTGATGGGTGCATTTCATTGAAGAAAGACAGTTGAAAGAAACAAGTTATTTAAGAAGTAAATGTTAATTGCAATTTTTGTTGACTGCATATCCAAGAAAAAAATTACATCTTCATAATTGGAACAAGGGGTACATTATTCGTAGTCGTACAGGTGTAGCATCAAATCGCTACATCGTTGCATTTCAAATGGAAAAATAAATGTTGCTTGATCAAAAGTCTACATGTATCTGCAAGTTGATGCTCATTTGATACACCGCACAGCAGCGCCACTGTTTCTCGGCCCATACTTTCATCTTCCATGCGGCGTTCAGGATCGATCGGATTGTGGCACAAATAGAGAGCCCAATTTCAAGCCGAACCCTTGTGCGCGTTGGGACTGGTGGGTGGCTGACATCAGCGTTTTTCCTGACAGCGTAGGATGGTTATTTGGGGTTTTGGGGGGTTGTCAGGATACAATTTATTAATTTTTTTTTTTTTTAAGTATTCAGTTGCTACAATGTCCAGAATGTCTACAAATCCAGAAGCATATATAACAAACAAGGAGACAAAGCTAGTAAATTGTTAACTCAAAAGCCGCGTCCTTCCCTATAATCGCAAAATATTTCCCAAATTTAAACATCGTCTGGCATAACTTTAAACCCTGTAGAGATCAATGGTGAATTTGAGAGGTTTTATCAATCTCTGTAAACCTCTGTAAGTCAGGCAAAATTTAAAAATGTCTTTCTTCCACTTAATGTTTGCATAGTCTGCTGTGATTTATTGAAAAGTTTGAACAGCCATTTACTCATGATGAGTTATTAAATGCTGTTGAGTCTCTCCTATCTGGGAAGAGCCCGGGGCCTGACGATAAACCAAAACGAGCGTTATAAAAACATTCTTCCCAGGATAGCTCCTATTTTACTTGAAATATATAATGAAGCACTCGCGAAAGATGATCTCCCACAAACTCTAACCGAGGAAACCATCTGTCTTATTTTAAAGAAAAACAAAGACCTTTTACGTCATCAATCCAATTAGTCTGTTGAACGTTGACCACAAGATCTTGGCTAAAATTTTGGTGATGCTTCTCAAGAAAGTTCTTCCGTCTATTATTTCACACGACCAAACAGGGTTCAATAGAAATATTGATTGACAAATTAATATTATTTATAATCCGTATGAAACCACACTCCTGAGTTAATTATATTGATATAAAAGCTTTTGACCGGGTAGAGAGGAAGTACCTTTTTCATACTCAAATTCGGCTTTGGTCCCAAATTCATTACGTACGTATTAATGGGTAAAACTTCCGTATTCCTCACCTCTAGTTTCTGTTAATCTAATGATTTTTCCCTTTGCAACGATCAACACACCTATTTGCTCTTGCCATAGAACCCCTTGCAATAGCACCCCGCGGTAAACCTCTCATTAAATGTATACGTCAATACAGACATGAAAACAAACGAGGATTTATACGAGGATGATTTGCTTTTATACGCCTCCGACCTTTCTGTTTCTGCTGCTCTTCCAACGCTTGTATCATTTAGTCATTTGTCTGGAAACAAATTCAAATCCGAACAAAAGTGAATTGATGCAACTTAATGGAAAGCAGAGGATTTACCTTTACATACCTTGCCATGTAAAGGCGAACGGCGAACTGATGCTAGAGACGCTTGTCTGTGCAAGTGCCATTCAAACGGAACGGGCATGTTTCTTCTTCCTAGTATTGTGTTTATTATTTTTCACTAACTTGTCATCAAAGCTATATGAGTAACAATAGAGTAATAATCGCTAACTTGAAATATTGGTCACAACATTAGTTACTGTAACTGACAGACTTGAAGCCGCGACAGTGGTTAGAGGATAACGACAAACTAATAAAATGATTATTATCTGCGCAGATGGCGGAACTCGTATAATGGGACCAGTGTTCGAAGGTATATTTCTTTTGCGCTCAGCTAATCTCTTCTCTACTGCATCGATCATCCATAACAGAAATTGAGTAAATTTATGGCTGTTTAAGTGTTTAAAAAATGATTTTTTATTACACAACTGCTATGCTAAAACAAAGTTTACTTACTGTTGTACATGTAAGTTTGTTGAGTAGTGTCCTTAATAATCTATTCATTTAAATTAAATTATTTATAATTTATCTGTGCCGTAGCAAAATTAAAAAATATTAAAAACAGGACAGAATATCATATGAAGTTTGTCAATTTCTCATCGAGTCCTGTCTCCAGTTTATTCTTTACATTATCATTAAATTGATAAATGTATAAGATTTGTACTGACTGCTTTGCTAATTACCAGCAAATTGTTACCTTTGTTTTTGCAGATTGAAATGAATGCAGTGCAAATTCTTTAAGTTCACCCACGCCGTTGAAGCTGTTCTTCTGAAATACTACTGCCTTCATTACAGAGGATCAACCTTGCCTTGCATCTACACCGACTGCATTTGCAGTTTTAAAACCATTGGCGCATTGAAATCACACCTTTCAAGATTACACAGGACTGTCTCAAGGCAAGAGAAGTTAGCATTTAAGTGCTTGCTTTGCTAAGTCAATGCCATTTTCTATAAAAAGAAAATATTCATTCATTTGCATCATCACTTTTGACAAAGAGAAGTTACATTGCCCATTCTTCGGGTGCAGTTTTGAAACCAACCGCCTTAACAGCTTTACTGGTCATACATCCAAAATTATAAAAACCCTAAACTGAATGATTTTCTGACATCAGTCAGGGTAGATATATATATATATATATATTAGAATCTGAATGCGTAAAGTATAAACTGAATCATATTTCTTCCACTGCAATCATGTAGGCTGCGCTGAATTTTATTTTCAACGCCCTCCTCTCTTTTTTTTCCGAGCAAATACACAATATCTGGCGTTCTTATGCCTTTTCCTTTCACCAAGCCTCCTTAGTTTCTTTTTTAAAAAGACTAAAACCAGTAATGAATTTCACTAGCAGAATTCTTCTCAACATCTACCGATGTAGAGGTTGATGTGGCTTGGACAGGTTGGGGAGAAAATGTCAGATATTTTTCGATAGTTATCTCTTTTTTATGGCCAGTGTTAGCTATGTGGTTAGCTACATTTAACATGTTAATTAAATCTCTGTCGAACTTAACTGAATCGAAGACACGTCGATAAAACGTCAAAGCCGTTAAACAAAATGTGATTTTAATCTTTCACCTGTTACTTCTGTTCACCATTCGAGGCTTGTATAACGTTACGCGCGTTATGTGTGTGATCTGGAAACCATAAAGCTGTTCACGCAATATGGCAGCGAGATGTAAGCGCGTGGATGTGAGAGTTTTGTAGGTAACACATACGAAACCTATGGCCGTTTCTATTTTAATTATTTGTTTGTATGTATGTATGTATGGTTAGCCTTTTCCTATTCGGGGTACAGATCGTGACGTTGAACAGCGTAAATATTTATCTATTTCAGGGCCGAAGTTTGTCGCCAACTCGTTTCTCTTCTACAACTTCACTCTCTTTCAAGTGATTCCCCTCAGCACTACCTCTCTCGTTCATGCTTGACCACTAGCTTATGTACAAACAGACTCTCTTAAAGTGGCCATGCACTCTTGCAACAGTATTGTGTGTGTATATATATATATATATATATATATATATATATAGGTGCGTTTGGGGACTAGCAGAAAAAATCTGGTCACAAAATCAAAAATGTAGTTGCTTTGGCAATCAATTTTGTCGAGCTCTGGCAGTACTCCTCCTGTTCCTCCTCGCACAATTGAGCAGATACTGGTCCTGCAGGTGGGTTATTGTTCTTCCTCTATACCCTTGAGACTGTTCTTGGAGACAAAGCAAACTAGGGTGGCAACTAAAGACTCTTTTTATAGTCGATCTTTATATTATTGAAACCATTAATCAATTCATCCGATTATGGAGGGTTTTTTTCCTGGTAAATATATATATAACAGGAACATTTTACTATTTAAGTAAAATAGAAATAAAGAAAATGTTGAAGTGTAAAATAAATCTAATCAAACAAATGTTTACCAGCGACATCAGCAGGAGAGCTCGCTATAGTGGCTTTCAGCAGCGCATTGCATTGAGATATACTGTATCGATATAATAATAATCAATAATCTTTACTTAATTTATCACGTTACACAGCACATACATACAGTACAACGTTTTGAAATTTATCTCTGCATTTGATCCATACCTGAGGGAGCAGTGAGCGGTCCCTGTGAAGCGCCCGAGTAGCCAAGGTTTCAGGGTCTTACTCAAGAACCCATGGCAGATGCTTTCAATATCTATTCAGTAACGAGTTTTGGCTGAAGCAGAATGGTAACATCATCATCATCCTCAACATCATGAGGATGTTTTCAAATATAATCTTGTAAAGTGTAGTTACTGGTGAGAAACTTGAATGAACTTTTTTCTAAAGAGCATTCTGTAGATGTCATGGCAATATCAAATCAATATTAGGGAGGGAACTGGGATCTTTTTAACTTCCTAACTTCCTAACATGACCTCTAAGCAGCTTATGTTCAAATGTTAAACTTCTATTGCCAAGGTTTGTGTTTTTTTTTTTAAGTAAAAGCAAATATTTAAATGAATCATTTATTTCCTAATCATTTGGCTAAATCTTTTGCTATACGGGGTATAAAGGGTTTCTAATTCATTCTAAAGCATACCATCAAGATGTTAAAAGGTTTAATTCATGCTTTTAGGGATGTGGGAGAAAAATTATAACAAGCAATTTACTACCCGCAAGAACTTGAATCCACTTCCCCCCGTTAGCAAGACTATTGTTTAATTTATATATTAAGGATTTTACGCTATTAGACAAAATGCAAAGGAAAGGAAGGGGAATAGAAAGGAAATGAAACTGAAAATAAATTTGTTGGATGTGCGAAACCAAACACCAAACATGTTTTATACTAAAAATCATTAACCTTCTCGGTGTGTCCCCCTACAAAGAAATTGGATTTTCACCCCTGGTTGTCACTTTTATTCACACCAAAACAGGTGAAAATCATTCACAATTGCCTATGCGTCCGAACTGGACAAAATAATATCCCTAAGTCTAACTAACTCTGTTTTATACAATGGGTACTAAGTGTTCCCATTAGGGAAACAGAGAGACAAATATGCTTTTGTCAAACTATGGCGCATCTTTATTGGATCTCAATAACTAGAGGTAAACCGATCGCATCGAGAGGCCTAGTTTGACGTAATTGGCAATCAGCTGAGCAGGCTCCCTCAGCCGGTTACACACATGTGCTGCTCAAACACACTAAGCATGAGCTAACATGGCTTCAAACATTCATTAAGTAAACCAGAAAACCCAACGCTCGTAATTTGTTAAACCAGTAAGGACAAAATGAGCTGTGGAGGAACAATCCAGAAAACGTTTTGCAAAACAAACTTAATCAAACACTTCAAATTTAATCCCCCGAGGAATATAGCACGTTTCAAGAAGCCAACGTTACCAGAGCGGCTAAAGCTACAGAGAGTGCAGAGCCAGCCAAGAGCCCGCTGTATCTATGTATGTAGGCTGTCAGTTATGTTTTTAAAACGTTAGGACAAAAGAAGCTGCAGCAGATTAACCTCAAAAGCGTTCTTCACAACGGACTTCAACACACACTTGACTCTTCAGACACTCAAGAAGCCAACGTTGGCACAGCGGCTAAAGCTATAGACAGTACAGAGCAAGCTATATGGCCTTTAGTCCCTGAAAAAGGAACATAACTTATAATGGACTGAACGAGGCTCACAAAGTTATATTTTCACTTCGAAATGTCATACAATTGGTCTTAGAAACGCAATGCAGGGAGAACTGAGCATCCATTAATTCAACAAGTCTGAACATGTACACAATGCCAACCAGCCTTACTTCCACTGTTATCCTTCAAAATAAGAGGACTTAAAATACACTTCATTATGGTTCTACATAATCTCAGCAGAGTCGGCCCAAATCTCTTATCAATAACATAACGGTTAATGCACTTTATTGTCACAAAATTTAGATAACCACAAGACTCTCCTGGTCGTTAAAATCCATCAACTAGTTCAGACAAAAATGCTTTCGTCCTTTCATAGTGAATTTTTATAGACGAAAAATCTTAATAACATCACTCCTTTACACTGTGATGTCAACAAATTCACAACAACCACTAACAGTCGTTGTTGTTGAGAGGTGGTTCGAAAGAAGACTCACTGGAGAACATGACAAAGAGGAGGGGATAGCTCAATGGATAGGCCTCACAGCACTCCCTGCAGGGACAGTGGAAGATGAGGATTTCAATAACCTCTCAGGCAGCAACCGCAACAGAACAAGCCATATTGGAAAGAAGTACTTTTCTCAAGATAAATGAGTCTAAATAGTCATCTAAATATGGTGATGGATACTGGTGATGGATACTGCAATGAATAATTTACATAATTGATAATAATCGAGGAGGAAATTAGTTGTCGACGAATTTAATAGTCAATTATTCAGTGACGTCATCGGACACTGCCTCTGACACCGCATAATAAGAAGGAAGTAAACATTGACCTTGGCAACACAATTGCGACAGAAAACATCCAAGACGTGGGAGTATTTCTCCCTCAATACAGCCAGAAAACGTTGTAAACGGCAGGATTTACAAAGCTGACCTGTCCTGGCGTGGGGCACGTCAGTAATGCTGGAGCATTTGAAGCTAAGTTGGCTAATTAGACCATGAAGGCTCGTCTCTCTCTGTAAGCTAGTAAGTTAGCTAGCTCAGTGTTAAAGGCCCTTTTCTTAACGCTTCTGTTGGGTTTAATGTGACTTTGAAATGTAGTAAATTGTTACTGATGTCGAAAGTACCAAATAACTATCATTAAATCAAGATGATACTCTTCACGTTACAAATGTGTCCATACGTAACAATCATATACATTACATTACTCATGGAGACGTTTCACATTAAGTGTGTTGATGTCTGCCGAGTGCACACGTCTCCGCGTCTGGGCGTGTCCAATGTTGGCTGCATCAAACTTGTACACGATTTAGCCTAATGTAGATGTTGACTAGGGAATGCACAAAGAACTTTTTTATTTTGTACCCTTGTTAATTTTCCTGGATTTAAATGGATGTTTGATTTGACTCCAAAGAAACTGCTGTATTTTTCTAAATATATTTATTTATATAACCTTTTTTATCAGCAGTGATGTGATACAACATGAAAGAACGTAATTAGTTATGAAAATACACTGTTGGTATAGCAACTTTAATATAAAGTTTATTAAAAGACCAGGAGAAAAAATTATCAGATTAATCGGTCGATTATTGAAACCATTAATCGACTATCAATACAGTCGTTAATTGCAGACCTTGTGATTGCTACTAGAGAGTGTTTAGACTCTAGTTTTCTTTTCCAGTTTTCAATAACACAAACCAATTACACACATACACATGGAGAGAAAGACAAAAAAAACGTGATTATAGAAATATTATTATTAAATATTACTGCTTACCCAATGTACAATATTCTTTAAAATAGAAAGATGTGAGTAGTGAAGGAGGCCTGTAGCATCAACAGGTCACTGGTATAGACTAAATATGAGCAGAGACTTTTTTGTTTGTTTGTTCATTAAAAAGAACAAAAGGTAGCTTTCTCAGCAGGTTGAAATATATACAAGTTCCTGATTTAAAATCTGTTCTTCAAAAATTTCCAGCTTTCAAAAATTCTGACACACCTTTATGGTTGTTATTGTGGCATTCTGGCACTTTGTTATACTTTTACTTAAACTTGAATTCAATCACGTTTTTTTGGCATCTATATGTCCTTGATAGTTTGGCGATTGCAGTTTCAAAGAGTTCTGGGTGTCAGCCATTCTTTGGACCTCCATGCAGGTCACCCAGGAACCAGACACTTAGGGTTTAATGGTTCAATCATAGTGGGGTAGCCTTTGAACCAGCCAACCAGCTTTGAGGGCATGATGTCATAGTTCAGTCCGACTTTTGTTGGGCCACAACATGGCCTTGTGTCATGCTCTAACCTGGCCAAAATCTATCAAGGAAGCCTTATGCTACCAGCAAGAAAGTTCTTAGACTGTTGCTGGGTAACCTGCATGGAGGTCAAAACAGTGCTGCAAGGATCCTGATGAGAGTGCGCAAACACGAACACATCACCCCCGTTCTTTATTCCCTTCATTGCACCCCCCTAACTAAAAGAACTACTTACCCCACTGGCCTCAACACGATCCCTCCGTTCTACCCACTCATACCGCCTCCTCCTTCCCTGGACTAGGCTCAGCACCTTGGGTGATCGGGCCTTCTGTTCTGCTGCCCCCTGTCTGTGAAATGCCCTCCCTGACCATATGAGAGCTCCACAGAAGACTGAGACATTTAAAAAAGGTCTTAAAACTTTCCTTTTTAGCAGAACCTATAACTTTTAATTAACATTGCTGCTTTTTGGTCAAATGTTTATATAATTATTATTATATATTTGTTGATGCTTTTATCAGATTTTACCTTGTAGCCCTTTGAGATTTGATCCAAGTGCATTATAAATGCACTTGGATGGATGGGTCAAATCATACACCGAGGTTGGTGACTGATGAAGAGACGGGAATGTCTTGACCAAAGAAGGTAATACTGGTTATGGAGGAAGACTGGGTCTGATGTGGGATGCCAATTAAAATTCCTTCGGTTTTGGAGCTGTTCAACTGGAGAAAGTTGTTTTTCATCCACACCTTTATCTCCTCCAGACAAGCGCGGAGAGTTGACAGGGGAGATGATGATGACGATGAGGATGGAGAGGCTGCGGAGGAACATGTGTCAGTTTTTATGTAGATTTGCGTGTCATCAGCGTAACAATGGAATGAGAGTCCATATCGACTGATGACATGGCCAAGGGGGAGCATGTACAGTATGAAGAGAATGGGGCCAAGGACTGATCCCTGGGGGACCCCACAGGTGACGGTGTGTGTCCGGGACCTTGAACTTCCAAG